>JAJGRW010000244.1:29208-182780 GCA_025461045.1 Carex parvula | reverse complement strand
CACCAACTACATGACCGGTGTCTGTCCTATTGGCGTTCCAAAGTCTCGATATGAGGGAAGGCTCCAGGGAGTCGGGACAATTGGGTTGAAAGCCGTAGTTGCTGATAGAGATGAACTACAGAAGGCGCATTTTTTGGTACTACAGCACATGACAGATGTTGCTCCCTATATAGATGAGCACATGGCAATCCTTCAACAAGAGTACTACACGAGAAGTCAGAAGTGGCTTACCAACGAGCATAATCGTTCATTTGTAGGATGGCTGAGAGAAAGGGTGCGGTCACACCCCGATATGAGGCCCGTAAATGAAATTGTTCGACTGCTGGGCGAAGGACCCCGAATTGTTGTTAGAACATTCCAAGGATACGAAATTAACGGATATACATTTTACACTAAATCCCAAAGTGATAAGAGCATGATGCAAAATAGTGGGGTGACGTTGGTGGCGACGTCTCAAGAATTCAGTAGATCCGGAGATTCCCGGCAGGTTTTTGCATCAAAGTCGTATTATGGCGTTATTGAGGAAATTTGGGAGCTCCTTTACAGTCCTGACCTCAGCATTCCCTTGTTTCGGGTCAATGGGTCGAAGACCGGGGTGTTAAAGCTGATAACGAGGGTTCACACTCGTTGATTTTAATAAAGTTGGGTATGTTGATGATCCGTTTATACTCGCCAAGCAAGCAACCCAAGTCTTTTATGTCACTGACCCGAGTGATAATAGGTGGAGCATCGTCCTATCTGGGAAAAGAAGAATTGTTGGGGTAGAAAACGTCGTCGAAGCGAGTATGACCAGTTCGACGAAATACCTCCATTTTGTACCGACGTGCAAACTGAGGTAGCCTCAATTGAAGAACAAGACGAAGCAAACTATTTGCGATCCGACCACAATGAAGGAATATGGGCCGAATGTAATGTGAAATTAGCGAAAAAAAAGAGAAAAATGAAAAAAAAAAAGATGTATAATATTTATTTTGTTTAGAAAATAACTTTTTAATTATCTTGTTTGGAAACAACTTTTAAATACTATTCTAGTTAAAATATTTTTATTTCAAAACAACATAAAGGTTTTTACATATTAGTTCACATAAAGGTTTTTACATATTATCACTTCAAATAATACAAAAAATAAGAAGTAAATTCCTTACTATTTTTAATTACTTCTAGCACGGACTTTTTTTTAATAATACGTGTAGAAGGGTCTATCTACACGGACGTTTCAACGTAAAAGTCCGTGTAGCTCTCCTTCATTCTACACGGTTGTTAGGTTAATATCCGTGTAGAAAGAGGGTTACAATATAATAAATGACTTGGCTCGCGCCGCTTCGAGTCCTTTGCCAATTTCACCTATCTATTTCTCGAAGGCCGAGTACCCTCGTTGCGATTTCTCCAAATGCTCAACCTTCCTCTCCAACTCAGATTGAAGAACTTCTCCCTGGGAGGCTGCATGTGCCTGTTCTGCCTTCAGAGGAGGGAGAAATCTGAGTTGGGAGAGGAAGGTCGAGCATTTGGAGAAATCGCTTGCTGTGGAGTTGTATTTCTAAAAAGAAAATGATCCCTATGAAGGTTTGGTACAGGAACTCAATGCTCAATTGCAGGTTTTCAAATATCTCGGATGCAAGTTGCAAAGAGTTTAGGGTTTAGATCTCTAGAAGGGTGCTACACGGTCTTTTAAATAAAAGTCCGTGTAGAAAGGGTAAGAGACACGGATGTTAAAATTAAAAAGGGGAGGCAATTAGTGAGAAAGAATAGTTTTTTAATTAGGGATAGATACTTATGTTTGTTATATATTTTATGTTTTTGTTTTGGTATTAAGTGATGATGTATCCAGTAACTATCCCTATGTTGAAATTAATATATGAAGTATTTTTATTTTTTGTGCTCTTGAACTCTATATTATTTAATTTCCAGTTACAAATTAAAACTTGAGAGTAGGTCCGATGAGCATCGGACCTACTCTGCTTACGATGGGCTTAATCACCGTCTATTTGCTTTAAAGGTCGTGCGGAATAGTTTAAAATTCGTTCGTATCTGTTTCAGTTTCCGTGCGGACATATCTTAAACTAGATCGGACGGTCATCATCGTTGAACATGAAAGTAGGTCCGGTGGGCATCGGACCTACTCCCTTCTCTTTAACTGAACATCTGTGTAGAAATGCAAAGCGAGCTACACGGACGTTTAATTAAAAGTCCGTGTAGAAAGGTATCGTACACGGATATTTAATTAAAAATCCGTGTAAAAAAGCTGAGGGAAAGTGAGGCAGGGAAAAGCCAACCTAGGCGAAAATTTTCGTAAAATTTGTTTTGAATTTTTGGGAGTCCCATCAGGGAGCTAAAGGAGGGAAATTCAAAAAAATTTATCCACAGAGAGGAGGGATAGAAGGGCTTTCATAAACTCAAAGGTGACGTAATATCTGTGGTTATATCCGACCGTCTAATCATTATGATGCACAAATATTAAAGGATCTTGTGCATCATCTAGAACCAGATCTAAACAGAAATATTATGTTACCTCAGAGAGGGCGGAAAATCTACCCACCACCTCCTAAATGAAGACATCAGGACCGTTCTTCGTTTATCGGACGGTCAACAAAGCTTGATATTTACTAATCACCTAATACATGTACAACAGTACATACGAAAATAATTCAAAAAATATATTTTTATTTTTTTTACATCTTATATGGCCAAATAATACTTATACATATTATTTTTATAAACTTTCATCATTGTATGTCCCTTCAAATTGTAAAAATATTTTTGGACTGTTCATTTTCAAGCGGAAAATCAACGGTCGATCTGCAACGAAATCATTCCATATCTGTTTTAAAATGATCAAGGGAGAACATTGAGTGTAACCAACATAAAAGTTTGGGAAATTTATTATGTATGAGGTTTGATCCAGCACGAAGTGTTTGTGGCCATCCGATACTTCAATCTTCAATGAACTAGATAGATGGGTAAATAAAAATAATTTTTGATCAAACTTTCACGGAAGACAATAAATGCAATGCTCTTTGATTTGAACGGACTAACTATTTTTGTGCGTCTTCACAATCTCACAAGGCAAGAGTTTATGTTTCATGAAACATAAACTCTTGCCTTGTGAGATTGTGAAGACGCACAAAAATAGTTAGTCCGTTGATTGATCGGGACCGTTCAAATCAAAGATTACAGCCTTTAATCAAGTGCAGCAAATTTTGATGGAATTTTAACTTCATTTACCCATCCATCAAGCTGTATTATCTGAGATCTTTGAATTTTAACTTGTATTATCACAAAAATCACTCTAAAAAACCGGGAGGAGCTTGGGTCCGATGCCCATCGGACCTACTTTCATGTTCAACGATGATGACCGTCCGATGTAATTTAAGATATGCGCGCACGGAAACTGAAACAGATACGAACGAATATTAATCTATTCCGCACGACTTTTAAAGCAAATAGACGGTGATTAAACCCATCGCAAGCAAATACGAACGAATCAGATAAACTTTTTTTCAACGATGATGACCTACTTTTAATATGTTATGTACGAGAGCAGCTTGTGTCCGATGCCCATTGGACCCAAAGTGAGTTCGATGGGCTCTACCACCGTCCGATCTATCTCAAGATCCGTGCGCACGTAAATTAAAGATGGCGCGAAAGTTCTGGCGGAATCAATCGTTATGTACGTATTTTTTAGGGGAGCGCGCAGCTTGGGTCCGATGCCCATCGGACTCAAAGTGGGTTCACGCCAGAACTTTCGCGCCCAGCAGCTTGGGTCCGATGCCCATCTGTTTTACGATTGATTCCCGCCAGAACTTTCGTGCCATCTTTAATTTACGTGCGCACGGATCTTGAGATAGATCGGACGGTGGTAGAGCCCATCGAACTCACTTTGGGTCCAATGGCCATCGGACACAAGCTGCTCTCGTACATAACATATTAAAAGTCAGTCATCATCGTTGAAAAAAAGTTTATCTGATTCGTTCGTATTTGCTTGCGATGGGTTTAATCACCGTCTATTTGCTTTAAAATTCATGCGGAATCGTTTAAAATTCAATCGTATCTGTTTCAGTTTCCGTGCACGCATATCTTAAATTACATCGGACAGTCATCATCGTTGAACATGAAAGTAGGTCCGATGGGCATCGGACCTAACTCCGTTCTCTTTAATTGAACATCCGTGTAGAAATGCTATGCGAGCTAGACGGACCTTTAATTAAACGTCCGTATAGAAAGGTATTCTTACACGGACGTTTAATTAAACATCCGTGTAAAAAGGTTTTTAATTTGCAATTCCCGGAAATTATTCTATGTTAAAGCTAGCTTTTGTAATTATTTTGTAAAGTCCCCATAAATTATTTATTGTTCATATCAGGTAAGTGTTAATTTATGTTTTCAAATCAGATTATTTAGACAGCATTAAGTATTTTACTTAGAATCAAAGTTTTAAATATTAAAGGTTTTTAAGTAATAACCTTTGTAGTGCTTATATATTGTTGCATGTTGTTGTTTTGTGCTGCTAATTCATATCTATAAAAGTATTTATTTAGATAGCATGAAGTATTTAACAAAAAAGAAACTGTGTAAAAAAAAATTGTTGATTAAAGAACAAAATCTATTACATAAAAAAGGATCCCCATACATCGTACCAAAAGAAAGGATCCTCATACATGTACCACAAATTTAAAGAAAAACTACAAAATAACTACAAAGCAAACAAAAAAAAAAAACTTAATTAAACTAGTTAGATGGTGGTGGCTGCCTTGGCCTTGTAATCCAAGGGAAGAATGGTCTGGCTGCATTGCCCCTACGTACGTAGGGCTTTGGTGGTGGGTGCCCCCTTGGGCTTCGCCGTGGCACACTTGAGGGGGGCCATGGCCATGTCCTCTTCACGTAGGGAGGAGGCATTTCGAAGCCGGGAGGGACTGCGGGACCTTCGGCAGGGACTTCGAGAGGGACTTCGGGAGGGTTTGAGGGGGGCCGTGGCCCTGGCACATTTGGTGGTGGGTGCAACCTTGGGCTTCCCCGTGGCACAATTGAGGGGGGCGGTGTCACGGCCATTTGAACATTCCAAATCTCAATCGGGGTTTCTCAGATTATATAGAATTTTGAAGAGTCGTTTCGTCTTCTCCTTAGAAATAATAAAAAGGCAACTTTTCGAATTCCGTCGTGGAATTGTTCAAATTAAACAAAACTTAAATAAATAATCTGATTTTTATACTTTTGTCACGGACGTTTAATTACATGTCCGTGTATAATTGTAAAAAGACACGGACGTTTAATTAAACGGCCGTGTCGAAAGGTATTCGTGCACGAGTGTCGTTGCAATGTCCGAAAAGGTATAGACACGGATGTTAAAATCAAGTCCGTGTCGAAAGGGTCTTTCTACACGGACTTTCGAATTAAAGTCTGTGTAGCTCTCCCTCATTCTACACGGTTGTTAAGTTAATATCCGTGTCGAGAGAGTCTTTCTACACGGATATTTTATAAAAATTCCGTGTAGATCTTGTACTTCCTCTCTACACGGAGTTTAGATCAAATGTCCGTGTATAAAGGTGTTCCAACACAAATGAATTAAGTGAATTGTCCGTGTAGAACTAGGGTTACAATACATATTACGCGCCTGCTCTTCCAAATTTTTCATAACTTAGCTCGCGCCTTCAATTCTTTTCCAAACATTTCGAAACTTAGCTCGAGTCCTTCTTCCCCACCTCACCTCGATTTCGTCGCCTCTCCTGTCCAACCAACTCTCCGGACCGACAACCTACCTCTTCTTTCTCGGGGAAACGCTCAACACCTCCATTGCGAAGAAATTTTGGTATAAAAGTTTTGGTATTTACTGGATGTATTTACTGTATTTACTTTGGTATTTACTGAAAAAGTTCTATTTTTTTTATAGAACCATGTCGATTGAGAATGAGCACGTAGATATGATGGAAGAAGGCGAGCACCAAGCTGCTGCCCAATCAGGTTCGGCCAAAAGGAAAAGAGGTCCGACAATGTGCGCGTCCACGTCCGAGGCAAAGCAACTGGACATCGAGTTCAGTAAAAATGGGTGTGCGAAGGGTACACGGTCGGCTGAGTACAAAAATTATGCGTGCACCACGGTGAAGCAAAAGGCAGACATCCTGGTAGAGAGATGGGATCACTTTTCGAAAGCCCAAAAGAACGAGTGGTGGAACATTGTGAAGGTGAAGTACCTAACCAGTTAACATCTTTTTTTTAATTGTACATGAACTTAAATGCAGTAATTTGGGTGTCAATGCAGGCTCAGTGGAACATCCCGGATGACATCCCGGGGGTGGTAAAGGATAAGACTTTGAAGATAATGAATGAAGCTTGGAAGCAATTCAAAAGCACGCTGAGTACGGATTGGATGGATCAAGGTAAAAGCCCGGTAGGCTACTATACTTGGCTGACTCAAGAGAAGTGGGAGAAGTTTGTGGAGATGAAGAGCACGGACGAGTTCAAGGTATGTAAATTCAGCAAAATTACCTTTTTTCCTTTATCGATTTGAATTATGTTGGTAAATGGTGTCCGAAATAGACACCCTGTTGCTGTTGTTCCAATCATATATAAATGTGAAATGGTGTTTATTTTGAATAACTGAATTAATATGGAGTTGAAATGGTGTTCCACTCACAACTTGTAATTTTTTTGTTTGCTTTTTAATTGGTTTGTTTACTTTTTAATAAATGGAAAATAGTAGCTAGGCTAATTTTTTTACTTAATTTGATGTGTGAAGAAAAAAAGGGAGGAGGGCAGGAGGTTCGTTGCAATGAACAAGTATCCGCACAAGTTGGGGTCGGGTGGTTACCAGGGTAAAAGGGAGGAGTGGGCTAAAATACTAGAGTTGAACAAAGACGTTGACTCACCCGTGGTTAGGATCAAAAATACTAGGGCCCAAAATTGGGCGTTGGCAAGGTCCGAGTTAACCACTGACGGGAGGATAGTACTACATCCCACGTTGCGACCCGTGGCTCAGAGAATGGTAAGAGTCGTTCGTTAGAACTATGTGTAATTCAAGCGTGTTAAAAACTTTGTGTACATCACTAATTCTTTTGCTATAACTAATTTTTCTATTCACAGTTGGAGGTGGAGGAGGAGGTCAATTCCGGTGCCCGGTCGGTCGAAAGGCAAGATGACTCCTTGTCCATAGCGCTCGGGAATCCAGAACACCCTGGTCGAGTAAGGGGCGTAGGTGCCTACAGGGGCTGGAAGGACGTATTCAATGGACCAAAACCTCGAAGGAAATCTCGTGCGAAAGTGAACAAAGACGAGATAGTTGCGCAGATACGCAAGGAGGTGAGCGCCGAGTACCACGCAAAGATGGAGGAGTTGGAAACAAGGTTGCGTGCCGATTTTACAGCTATGGCGCAGCCAGCCGAGCAAGCACCTCCCACCCCGACGGGAGTTCGGCGAAGTAGTCAGGCATCCGGGACGTTCGGATACGATTTGGATCATCTAAAGGTAATCACTACTTGTTCGTATTCTAAAGGCAATTACTACTTGTTGGACAATATTTCAATTTAAAAATAACTACTTGCATGAAATTGCAGGACGCCACAGCATGCGAACTCGTGCTGTGGCTCGGGAGTAAGCCTCTGATTGTTGCTAAGGGCATGGTACATCCAGCAGCCGACAAAGTGCACAATGAGCAGCTACTTCCCGGCCATGCCGCCGTACAGATTGACAATGTCGTGGAGGGATGGGAGCGCGTACCTCTTCCTGTCCAAAGACCCGAGAATGGCATGCTCTATGTCGAAGATGCCCGGCTGTCATTCGTGCAATGGCCCAAGAATCAGATTATTTTGGATCAGGTAATGCATAAATAGTCAAGTTATTTTGTTACATTCAAAGCACTTCCTTTTCAAATACTTGAAAAAGGTAAAAAATTTCGATACAGACAGTAGGAGATGATGGTAGTCGCACGGAGGGCGTGATGTCACCGGTACGGAGGGACGAAGCAGAAGGACCTTCCCAAACAGTTGCTGACCATGCTGCCGGAGCAGCAACTGCTGCTCCGGCAGCAGGGTCAGCAACTGATGCCCAACCAGCAGTTGCTGACCCTACTGCCCAACCAGCAGGCCATGACCCTACGGCCGGACCAGTAGTTGCTGACCCTACTGCCGGACCAGCAGGCCATGACCCTCCTGTCCAACCAGCAGGACCTCCACCTCGTCTGCTCACCGAGGAAGAATACAAGCTCCTTCCCGAAAAGGATTTGCGGGATCTCCACGACCGCTTGATGGCGGCACCCAAGGACATGACGGAAGTCGTCATACCTGTCCCTCCGGGGATATTTCTACACGACGGCTCGGTTGTACTGCTGTCGTTCACCGACTTCAAGGACCTTCTACATGCCTCGGGGTCCGATAAATGGCTCTCCGTGGGGCACATCACCATTTTCCTCATGTTAGTGACCAAAAATTGTTTATATCATGTGTATAGCACTGAAGAATATATTCTAATGTCATATGATAATTTTTCAGGAGGCTAATCAATAGTACTCACTACAAGGGCAAACAGAACTTGTGTGCTTTTCTGGACCCCAGCGTACTTAGTGCGTCGAACGTGAAAAATGCTCCGAAGGTGGCTACGGATTACCTGTGTGGCGCGATGCTCCAAGCTGCTAAGGCGAAGAAGAGATTTCTTCTCTTGCCATACCACCAGATGTTAGTTCTAACCTTGTGATTAAATATATAAATAATTGAAATCACACCATCAAGTCAAGCAAACACGTGTCTCACTATTATATATGCCAAAATATCTGGGTACTGTATGCTAAGATCCTATAATTCTTCTCCTCCCACAGGGGACACTGGTGTTTGATCATCATTGTGCCTTGCCTGAGTGCGGTTTACGTCGTGGATTCTTTGCAGCCCAAAGAAAAGATCGGATTTAGCACGTGCAAAGAAGCAATCTTCCCGTATGTGCAAAAGTAAGCAATAATCTTTCACTATGTTTGATTTTTTCCCAATTATAACAAATTGTGGAATTGCTAATTAGAGTCACTCCATTTTGTAAGGGCTTTTGCTACATACGTTACACAAGGAGGATTGCGCAGCAAGGACAAGAAAATGGGAAAGAGGTTGACTTGGAGGTGGTGGCCGGTGAGCACAACACAATTCTATAATTTCATATTTTGTTCAAAAAATTATTGTCATTCTAACATAGGCCGCTAAATGTAAATTGTAGAGCCCGCAACAGGAGGCGGATTGGGAATGCGGATATTACATGATGATTTCCATGTTTATCTTTGTCGAAAGAATGCAATTCAAATTTCCAGATGTGGTATGTAATTCATATTAATTGTGCCTATATCATAGCAATTGATATTTTCATATTATGCTTACTTATAATTCTCATTTCATTAAATTAGCAATTGATATTTGCGACTGTCTTGCATCTACCTTTTATTGTTACTAACTAATACCAAATTATAATTGTAGCAACCATCAAAGCAAACCGAGTACAGCAAGGAGCAGATCGACTTTGTAAGATGTAGCTGGGCAAGATGGTTTATATCTGAATATTGTAATGCTGAACATGGATTTGTATAACAATTTAGTGTATATATGAATTTAGCAAGCATAATTTAATGTCAAATTATCTGGAAAACTGGCTAGCAAAACAGAATGGTATATGAATTTTGTAGGAAAACTGGCTAGCAAATTAAACTGGAGGCTAGCCCAGAAATGAAAAAAATCAAGAAAAAAAATGGGACAATTCTACACGGATATTAAATGAAAGCCTGTGTAGAACGAGTTGAGTGAGCAATGATTATTTTATATTTGTCCGTGTATAGTTACGATACCTACACGGATGTGAATTATAAGTCCGTGTCAAAGCAAACGCTACTTTAAACAAAAGCCCGTGTATGTGCACAGAGAGCTACACGGATGCTTTTATATAGTCCGTGTATGGTAGTTAAGAGAACTTCACGGATATGAAACTAAACGTCCGTGTAAAACACAGTAATTCCACACCGTTGTTAAACAAACAACCGTGTAGAAATGAGTACAGATATTCTTTTATATAGTCCGTGTATGATAGTTAAGAATGCTTCACGAATATGAAGTTAAAAGTCCGTGTAGAAAACAATAATTGACACCGTTATTTAACAAAAACCCGTGTAGATCGTTTTCGGTGTCTACACCGATTATTTTATATTTGTCCGTGTACGATAGTTATGACAGGACATGGATATGAAATTAAACGTCCATGTAGCTAGAGTAATTCGACACGGTTGTTCTGACTAATGTCCGTGTAGAACGAGTTCGGAGATACAAGAATTATTTTATTTTTTATTGATTTGTTAAGAGCGGGACACGGATATACAACTAAATGTCCGTGTAGATAAAGTAACCGACACAGACATTTAGTTGCATTGTCCGTGAATAAAGAGTAGTAGTACACGGTCGTTTACGTATTATCCGTTTTACTTGGTTATATGGAGAGCGCCACAGGCAGGTGTATGTTCACGGCTGTTTATTTGGTAATCCGTGTAGAAAGCGTTAGATATACACGGGTAAATATCCGTGTCTATAGAGGGTACCTTTTATACACCCTCAACTCATACACGGCAGGAAAATCCGTGTTGCTCTTCCGGTAATGTCCGTCTGCAATCTCTTTTTCTGTAGTAGTGGTCGTACAAAGTAAACATTCAATATTATTTTTTTATAATTTTTTTGATATTATTAAAACGAACGGCCAAAACTTAGATTACTATGTATGATGATAATAAAAATTATACCATATTGAGATATATTTAGTACAATTCAATATGTTTTTAAAAACTATTGAAATTGAAACGACGGTCAATACTAGTTTACAATGCAACAAAACAAACAAAAATTATATTAAATTAAATTTAAAAAATAATAGTATATTTTTTATTTAACGAAATAAGAGCTCAAATAATGATTTGCTCGACTCTCTCCAAGGATTTGCTCGATTCGCTTTCTCATCCACCAAGAAAAATGGTGCAGAACTGCGGTTCAAAACAGAGATGGAGAGAGAGCACATAGAAATGTGGAAAGCTCACATATATTGCATCACCATGATGGAGACAGTTAGCTGCGGCCAGGACCTTCATTGTGCAGTCACCATGCCTTGCATTGAGGTAAATTATTTGGGAAAAATTGTTTTATGCCACTTCAAAATATGAAAATTAGGAAATTGCCACCCCAAAACATGAAATTAGTAAATTGCCACTTTAAAATCATTAAATTTATGAAATTGCCACAATTATACATCTAATATACATATTTGATTAAAATTATTCTGAAAAATATTGTATAAAAAAACGTATTTTGATATTTCCAAAATTACCCTTCATCCTTCATCCTTCATCTCTTTCTTTCTCTGTTTTGGGTTATGCCTCGACTTGCTTGTTGCTGGTGCCTTTGTTTGACTTCCTTATTTCTGTTTTGGGTATGCCTTTCTCTTTCTTTCTCCGTTTCTTTTGTTTGTTTGGTGGCTGCTGCCTTGTGTTGTTAAGGCCTTCGTGCTCTATCTCTGGCTTGTTTGATTTTTGTTGTTCTATTGCTTGATGACCTTACCAGTCCTGTACCAGTACTGGTACGAGGGTGCTTGTGCATGCTGGTTCGGTCTGCCTCTTTGCTTGTCTCTGTGGCTTGTGCTTGATGTGTTGTTATGGGTGCTGTACCAGTCGGTACCAGCACAGTGAGACCACTGCCGCTGTGCGATTCTTTCCTCTCTCGGGTAATTAATTGAGCCCTTTTTGTTTTAATCGGTGCTTGTGTGTTTTCTGTGATGTTGTGCGATTAATTGTGCGATTCTTTCCTCTCTACATTGATGTGCACCGATTGGGGGATGTTTTTCTTTGGCTGTTGCTTTGTGGTCTGTTGCGATCTGGTACGAAGGGAAGGGTAATTTTGGAAATATCAAAATACGTTTTAATTTTTAATCAAATATGTATATTAGATGTATAATTGTGGCAATTTCATAAATTTAATGATTTTAGAGTGGCAAATAACTAATTTCATGTTTTGGGGTGGCAATTTTCTAATTTTCATGTTTTGGAGTGGCATAAAACTAATTTTCCCAAATTATTTCCTACATATACCAAAGAAATATTTGAATTGTTCATTTGCATGAAGGTAAAAAACATATGGTATATATATACTCAATAAAATAATGGCAAGTACACTATCGATCTTTCAGTATTGTAATTTGCAATATCTCCCTCATGATCGGCTAGCTCCGGCAAGTACCATACTGTAAGTAAGTTGTGTATAGGTGGGTACAGTTGGAGGTGGGACCCACTTGGCAGCCCAAGCAGCATGTATTGACTTGCTTGGTGTGAAGCTAGGGAGCAAGTGTGGAATCTCCAGGTGCCAATGCCAGTCATCTCGCCACCTTTGTTGCCGGTGCAGTATTAGCTGGTGAGCTGTCACTTACATCAGCCCTAGCTTCCGACAACTCGTCAAGAGTCACATGAAGTACAACAGATCCACCAAGGGCATCATCGCAAAGGATTAAGCATATATCGCAATGAATCAATGTTGATATTTTTTGTTTCTTTTCTAAGCTGAATTTTGCTACTTCTGAATTTTCGCTTTGTACATTTGCAGTCAATGTGCGCAATCATTCTGCACAAACACCATTATGTAAAAAATAAAAAATAAACAAAATTCAACAGAGGTGCTATTTGTGAACCCGGGAGATTGAGAACAAAACAAAGATCACTTTGTACAAGCGGAATTTGCTACTTACCAATAGATTGCCTAACTATAATATAAACATGCTGAATTCATCATGCTACTCTCAGCCAATATATAACAAGGAGAAAGACGAAGAATTGGAAGAGATACATGATGAGAGTCCTACCAGAGAGTCATGACTTCCTCATTTTTTTTGTTAGCTCTCTGGTAGGTCTCTCATCCTGCATCTCCTTCAATTCTTCATCTTCACTTTTTTTACCAACTTGTTCTTTCCAATAGGCGACCAGCTTCTTCAACCGCATTGGATTCTGATATAAAAAAAGGAGTTACCTTTGAACCTTTTTGACTTCCAACTTCACCAGTGGATTTGCTACACTTTTGGACTACCAAAATCCCAATAATGCAAAACCAGTGAAGTTGGAAGTAAAAAAAGATTCAAAGGTAACTCCTTTTTTTGGACTTGCTACACTTTTGGAGCTCTACAAAGACACCCTCTCTCTACATATATTCATACACAATGAAGTTTCCCATCGTTTCAACTACCACATTTATTATGCACATCGAAACAAAAGAAAGTTGGTTTACTTATTCTAATTTTCAATTTCCAGTCGTTTCAACTTCTCTACAGTAAAGGTAATAGTTGACTGGTCTTAATTAAGTTGAGATTTGTGTGTTACAGCTTTTCTATACCCAACTCCTATCTTGCAGTAACTCACTCCATGAAGGTATCATAGAAAATGTAACAGAAGAAAAGTTTGGCTTAGATTATTGTAGAGAATATATAAATGAGTCAGTTGGAACGATGCAACAGCTTAAAAGAATAAATAATAAGAAATCCTCGTGAATATCAACGTATATATATTAATGACCTACTATAAAATAAAGTGAGAAAGAATAAATTGCTTATTAGTTTAAAATAAATTATATTCCAAATTAATTTCAAAATAAAAATATATTTATTATATGATGAAATATTAGCTCATATAATATTTAGATATCAGAGAAAACCAATTATCTAAAAGGATGTTTCTTGCATATCCTTCCATAATATATTTTTTATCTAACGGAATATGAGTTGTTAGATGAATTATTTTCTTTGCATCCATTTTCATTTGAGATTGTTTTGGTATTTTAGAAAGGATGCAAAAATTTGGGATGATGTAGGTGTAGAAATTATTCGAAAATAATTTTGAAAGATTGGGAAAAAGAATTTGTTCCATTTCAAATTATAAATTTGAAAACAAATTGCATAATTAGTTGTACACAATAATAAAAGAGTATATTAGGTTGGAATATATTTATTGAAAAATTAATATTGTTTTCCTTTAAAATTTATAAAATTAGAATGATAAGTAAAATTTACCTTACATGTAACAAAATAATAAAAGAGTATACCATATTGAGATATATCTTGTAAATGTTCAATATTATTTTTTAATAAATTTATGAAATTGAAATGACAGTCAAAACTTAATTTAGTTTACATGTAACAAAGAAATAAAAAATTAGTTTACAATGTAAAAAAACAATAAAAATGAATAACATTCAATATTTTGTCGTTTAAAATTATGAAATTGGAAGGATAATCACAACATAATATAAGAGATTAATAAAAAAATTTGTATGAGATATATTTAGTAAATCGAAATGAAATCCAAAACATAACTTTATAATGTTACAATATAAAAGTATATTACTAGTTTGAGATATATTTAGTATTTCACGTTAAATAAATGGACACAAAAATATATATTGAATAAAGTTTTATTAACATAAAAAAATTATCACGAACTAGTCAAATATTACATCAACACTGTAGTTAATATTTTCTTTTAACGTGAGGTGGTCTCGGTGGTCTAATATGTCGTCACGTGATCAATTTTTTTTCTCGTGAGGTGATGCGAATGATCACGTCATGACCACATGTTGCATAATCAAATGTGACGTGATTGGTCATGTTTAATTTTTTTTTCGATTTTAATTTAGTTCCTAAAAAGATGCTAAAAAAATAAAAAATATATTAAATAAAGAAACAATTTTCTACACATCATATTTATGCTTGGCCTCATACGTACATATCATATCATATTTCAATATATGTAAAACTTGGCCTCATACATATCATATTTTTCGCTTCTTTATAAAATTAGTTTCAACAGTTTTAATGAAATTATTCTTAATAGTCCTTTATACTCCTGAAAATAATTTAAAAGAATTGCATCCCAACTCTCTAGATTTTACTTTTTGTTTATAGTCAAGCATGTACACGTTATCATTAACACTAAATAAAGTTGTAAATCATAAAAGAAAACAATGACACAATTTCAAATCACCATCTAATTATACACAAATTAAAAAATGTACATCATACCCATCAAATTGCAAATGCATATAACAAAGTATTTCTCAAAAGGTAAAAGATAAAGGGCATCCATGAACAATAGGATGTAATTGAGTTCGGATGGTTTTGAGATCCATTAAGAGAGAGTTAATTACTAAGACAAATGAGAACAAATGGGAGTATTAAAATATGTACATTAAATACAACTGATATGTCTATACATCATTTTGGATTATCATGATTATTTTTTTTTTTCAAAGAGACCTACTAATTATAAGCTACCTAGGACAAAATTAAACTAGAGACAATGTCTATGGACAAAAAAGAATTCTTAATAATTGTAAAGACCAGCCAAACAAGCCCAATAACAGAGAACCAATCATACAATGAAATAATTATCACACTTAAACAATGAATCACTCATTTGTTTTAGGCCTTCACACGCTTTTTATTTGTACTTATTCAATGAACTTCTATAAAAACAAGTGAGAAAAAATGAATTGCATGTGAGTTGAAAAAAATTCTATTCCAAATTAGTTTAAAAATAGCAGTATATTTATTATTTAACAAAATATGAGCTCATATAATATTTAGATATTAGACATTAGAGAAAATCATTTACTTGAGGCAGTTTCTTATATATTTCTTCACAATATATTTGTTATTTATTGAAATATGAATTATTAGATAAAAAAAAATTATTACATGGATTTTTTTTTTTCAAATACACTGTTTTGTAAATTTTAAAATGATGTAATAAGTTTAGTATTATGTAGACTAATTTTTGTTTGAAAAATAATTTTGAAGAATAGTCAAAACAATTTAATTTATAGACTATGATACTGTTGATACTATGATACTGTAGAGATCGAATTGTTACATTTTTTTTGAGAACTTTTTTTACTTAATCTAAACCATTTAATTGTAAATTAATCCATAGACTATGATACTGTTGATATACTTGTAGCATAAAGTATTTATCCTTGTAGGATACATACAATGCTTGTTACATTTTTCTTAATCTTACTCATATTTTATAAGTAATTTATTAAGAACTTTTAACTGTCGTTACTTGTGTTATCAATTATTTATCCTTGTACAATACAATATTAATTAATGCTTGATACATTTTTCTTAATCATACTCATATTTTGTAAGTAATTTAGTAAGAACTTTTAAATGTTGATACTTGTGTTATCAAGTACTTATCTTTGTACAATACCGTATTAATTAATGCTTGATACATTTTTCTTAATCTTACTCTTATTTTGTAATTAATTTATTAAGAAATTTGAAATGTTGATACTTGTGTTATCAAGTACTTATTCTTGTATAATACAATATTAATTAATGCTTGATACATTATTCTTAATCTTACTCATATTTTGTAAGAAATTTATTAAGAACTTTTAAATGTTGCTACTTGTGTTATCAAGTACTTATCCATGTACAATACAACATTAATTAAAGCTTGATACATTTTTCTTAATCTTATTTATATTTTGTAAGTAATTTATTAAGAACTTTTAATTGTTGATATTTTTTGTTATCAAGTACTTATCTCTGCAAAAGTATTCACCTATGCTATTTAAGCCATTTAAGCTTGTTACAATTTTTTTATGCTAAACGTTTGACTTTTTAAAGTTGCAATTAAAATATTTATCATTAACTTTTAATCTGTTTATCGCTGTTCCAGAAAGTATTTATCCTTTTTTCCAGAAAGTTTTCATCCAATACTAGTTTCAATTTTTTTTATTTAGTAGTAAATAATAATGTTTTTTTTTATTTAACTGTTAATACCTATCTACGAGAGTATTTATCTCTCCCATAGAAAATATTCATTTAAGAAAATAAATATAAAATAACAAAATATATAAAGACACAAGCCAAATAAATAAGCAAATATATATATGAGGAGGGTTCAAATGCCTCCATTTTTCATGCCTCCACCATGCCTCCATTTTTTAAAACTTTAATAACTCAAAATTTAAAACTTAAAAGTCAAAATAAAATCGTTGGATATGATCTACGTCATTTTATCTATACACGCGTAAAAAATTATGACATTTCAATTTTGTTTTAGTTGTCATCAAGAGCTTGTAAAAAACGTACTAATGTGGATAATTTCTAGACGTTGATTTTTCAACTTATTGATTCACATAAAAACAAAATCAAAATGTGATAATTTTTTATGAGCACATAAATAAAATGATGTAGATCATATCCAACGGTTTTATTTTGACTTTTAAGTTTTAAAATTTGAGTTATTAAAGTTTAAAAAATGGAGGCATGGTGGAGGCACAAAAAATGGAGGCATTTGAACCCTCCTCTCTCTCTCTCTCTCTATATATATATATAGATAGACTATGGTGAGCTGTGAAGTAAAACGTCGTTTTACTTCATTCTCATATTTTCATTTTTAAAATCCAAACAACCGATCCGAACAGCTCAATATGTTCTCCATATTGAAATGTGCTTGGAGACTAAATTTTACATTTTTTGAAATTTTTTTACTATTTATTAAGCCACTTTGAAATCGCTGATTCACTGTGAACAGTAAAAAACAGTAAAATTTTCTGGACCACCGGATCAGCGTTTTTCAAAGTGGCTTAATAAATAGTAAAAAAATTCCAAAAAATGTAAAATTTAGTCTCCAAGCACATTTCAATATGGAGAACATGTTGAGCGGTTCAGATCGGTTGTTTGAATTTTCAAAATAAAAATATGAGCGTGAAGTAAAAATGACCTCTTACTTCACAACTCACCATAGCCCAGCTCTCTCTCTCTCTCTATATATATATATATATCAAAAGGATCCACATACATCATACACTACAAATGAAACATAAAAGACACTAGATATTAAACACTAGAAATTAAACACAAAATACTAGGCATGCATGATTAGACACTAAATTAACTAGAAATTAACTAAAAATGACTAAATAGAGCATGTCTTTAATAAATTGGCTCTTCTTTGACAGTAACCCTTCGTGGCTTACGGATGTAGGGCGTAGGTGGTGGATGGCCCCTCAGGCTCCGACGTGGTTCGAACAGAGGTGGCCACGATCAGGTCCTCTTATGATGTGGAGTAGGCATCTCGTAACCTGGGATACTGCTGGCATAGGGTTTTCTTCAAATGCTTGTTCTTCTTCCATGACTACTTCTTTCACTACAGCCATTAGAAGTATTTATTCTTTCGTTTTGGTGTATTATAACTGCTTTATTTATACCCAATACCCTACTCTTATAGTTTTTGAAGCGTCGTTTCGTCTTCCTTGAGAAGCTTTCTCCTTCAGGGTTTAGGGTTCAATGCCTATCGGACCTACTTTGGTTCAATGGGTTCAATCACCGTTTGATATGCTTTAAGATATGTGAGGAACGCTTTAAATTTGGTGTGCATCTACTTTGATTTTCATGCGCACAGATCTTAAGATAGATCGGACAGTCAACAAGATCTTAATTAACATAGGTTTTCGTTCATATGTACTCCTTTCTTCTTTGAGAAAACCTTTCGACTTCTCAGAAGAAACTTTTCGTATAACTGCGATTTAGAACCGTCTATTTCAATGTAGCATGAATCTCAGAAATAGTTCAGGCAACTTTTCAAATTGCATGAAAATACTATTCGCATTCCATGTATACATATTTGTACTAAATTATTTAGCAATAAATACTTCTCTTATTAATTCTAGTTTCGCCCATGAAATATTAAAAAAAAATATTATCAGTTTGGCCCATGAAGCTTCGGACCCCGATATTTAGTGGTCCCCCGTAGTGCGGGGATGATACAGAGAATAAAAGAAAATTTGTGCGGGGACGTCTAATGGACATTTTTTAAGTACGTAAATATAGTTCGTTTCATAGAGATTAATACTTCAACTATTCCTATTAAATACTTTGATGCTTCATGTTAAATAATCGCCTTTTATTAATGTTTTAGTGGTCCCTCATAGTAGTTGTGGAAGTTAAGTGAGAGGATAATGGAGGGATATAGGTGCGGAGACAATTATGAGAATCCAAAATAATAATATCTTCCTTGAATCGAAAAAATAAAATATATTCTTCCTTGAATCGAAAAAAATAAAATATATCTTCCTTATATATATCCACCCAAGGTTAAAGCAAGATACTGATTGATGCCTGACGTATAAAAGGAAGATATTGATTGAGTTGATATCAAATGAATGAAATTGGAGGATTGTATGGTAAAAAAAAGGAGGAATGGAAAAGCAACTACGCTATGAATTCACATCCTCTAAGATAGCTCAAAAAATTTGAGTTCATTTTTAAAGAATTCAGACCGTTCAGCACGAATCTCAAAGCAGACTACGCTCCATTAATACCTTTTTAACTGAGAAGTTGAGTTATCTCGTAGGATATATATACACTCATAAGCGACCTGCATTGAATCCGTTTGAATTGAGTTAATGGAGTTGTGTTGCATTTTTAGCAAAAATTTCCTTCTTTGCAAATTTCTTATCATAAAAGGCTCTAAATTATGGTATAAAAAAGTTGTAAAATATAAAATATATATATACCTCAATCCAGTATGAGGTAGAATTCAGTGGGACTCTTTAATACTCGTGTAGATTTTGATCAAATGGTTCGGATCTAAATTCAAACTTTGAGTTATTTTAGGGGATCCGAATTCATGTTTGGGGTGGAATTTGGATCCCTTATACTAACGTTTTGTAATCTTCAACCAATTATGTGCTTCAATATAATTGCAAAGTTTTAGTTTAGATCCGGACTATCCAATCAGAATCTACAGAAGAAAGAGATCTCGTGAATTTCAACCTGGATCACATTGGTTTGGATTTTGATCAAATAGTTTGGATCCAAAAACTAACGATTTCGACTATTGACGTATTAAAAGAATGAGTATGACTAATTAAGTTGCTATGAATACCATAAGACGAATAGATTTAATTCAAACGATGAATTCAATCCGTTTAAATTGATTTACTTCGTCATTGAAGTTTATATGTTATAATTATCTGAAAGTTATATGTTTTCAAGGATAATTATTATATGAAAAATAATCTGAGTTTATACGAATAGTTATGCGAAATTTTGTATGTGAAAAAATTATGATGTTGAAATCGCATTGCCATAAAAAAAATTCGGGTAGAATGGCAGAAGATACGGATGGTTTTGAGTTAATGAGACAAATGGGAGTATTAAAATATATATGCACATTAAAAAAACTGATATTACTATGCATCATTTTTTATTATCATGTTGGATTATCATGGTTCTTTTCTTCAAAGAGACATATTATAATCCGTCTAAGACAAAATTAAACTAGAGAATGTTTATGGATAAAAAAAAAAATCAGAGTAATTGTCACACATGCATAATGCATAATCCATTAAGCATTCGTTTGTTTCCATCATTCACACACTTTTTATTTTGTTATTCACGCTTTTTGTTGCCTTCTAAAATATTAGACCAATTGCTATAAAAATCAAGTGAGAAAGAATGAATTGCTTGTGAGTTTAAAAGAAATTATATTCCAAATTAATTTAAAATAAAATATATTTATTATTTAACAAAATTTGAGCTCATATTTGATATTAGAGAAAATCAATTATCAAAGAGGCAATTTCTTGTATCTCTTTTCACAGTAAATTTGTTATGTAATAAAATATGGATTACCACATGCATCTTTTTCTTACATTGGTTTTCATTCTTTTGGACATTTTAGAAGAATTCAATAGTTGAGATTACATAGGTAAAACATTTCTCTCAAAAATAATTTTGAAGGATTTTCAAATTGTGTTTAATTGAAATCTTATAAATTTAGATTTACAACTCAAACTTACCTTACAAATTATAAAATAATAAAATAGTATATTGGATTGCAATATATTTAACAAAATTCAATACTTTTTCTATTAAAATTTATAAAATTAGAACAATAGTTAAAACTCCGCTTACAATGTAACAAAATAATATAAGAGTTGTATTTGTGAAAACTAAACTTGGTTGGACAAGCTAGTTAGACTATATTAACCTTACTTTCATTCTTTTCTTTTTATGGGAGAACCAAATTATATCTCAACAACTCTAACTTAATAAAATCTTAAATTAATATTGTTATTGCAGAAAAGATAAGAAATAAAAATAGAATCTCAACTCCCTGTTGTGGATCCGGACGATTTCACAATTGGTCTCGCATTAAATTATAATAGATCTATTTGACTTTATTGATGAACTTGGAGATTGAGATGATCAAATTGTACGGTAGTGAATGGTAGTAAATGGTTTTGTGGTACTAACACCACCTCCAACAAAGGGATAAGTTGTGCCATTATGCAAAATAATATTGGGTCATAAAAATTATGAAAGCAAATTGTCGTCTGAAATTGAGTTGTTGCTTCTTTAAGAAACATGACATTTATTTCGTGGCATTTAAATCTATGAGTGAGCCTATGGTGCTATGCATAGCATGGATGGGGTCCGTGCTACGGCAAAAAATTTGACTTTTTAAAATCCTAATGGTCGATCCAACCGTTCAATGTGATAACCATATGAATATGTACTTGCAAACTAAATTTTATATTTTTTCGAATTTTTTTACTATTTTTTTAGATAGGTAGAAAAATCAGTGTTTTCTGAAAATTCTGGACCATCAAAATTCTACCTATCTAAAAAAATAGTAAAAAAATTCGAAAAAATATAAAATTTAGTTTGCAAGTACATATTCATATGGTTATCACATTGAACGGTTGGATCGACCATTAGGATTTTAAAAAGTCAAATTTTTGGCCATAGCACGGACCCCATCCGTGCTATGCATAGCACCATAGCCTCACTCTAAATCTGTTGAAGGACAGAGATATGAGTATAAGTCATAATATGATAAGCGGCCGGGCATATATAAGGCCGGGCATATATAAAGGGATCCAATAATTTGCTATTTAGGAGCCTAATGTTTCCTAAATCATTTTTTTTGTATGAAAATGTATCTCTCTGATCTAAATTTGTTTTCAATTACTTCATCATGCAAATCGAGAAATCCAATTCGTAGTTTCACAAATATTTTCATTGAATAAATGTATAGATTTTTTTATAGGCATACCGTACAAATATATGTCTTTTCTATGAATGCAGTGCGTCTTTTCTACACTTTTGTATTTGCAATTGCTGATCTTTCATTGCCTTAAAAATAATTTTAATGAAATTTGTTGAGAGAATATGTTGAAATAAACATCGTATTTTTTATAATAAATTATCTTTCTATTTAAATAATTCGCTCATGTTATTAATTTGTGAAACTATTTTAAATATTTACTTTTTCTTAGCCACATACAAAATCACTGTTTCTGGACCATCCAAAAAATAGTGATTTTGTACCTATGTAAATAAATAGTAAAAGAGGACATTTTAATATGGTTATCATGTTAAGCAGTTCGAATTGATTGTTTGAACTTTGAATACGGAGATAGATATGTGGAATATGATTGGAGCACAAAACTAATGATGCATTTTAACCCTACTGATCATTAGACCACTTATTTCAGCCCAACAAATAATTTGTATTATCATAATATTCCTTAATTTCCCAAAGGATAAAAAGTCCGCAACTAGGTCAATTATCATTTGCCAAAATGAGAAGACACAAGATGATCCGAAATTTTTATTAATATTGCTGATCACATGGTCCAGAAATTGGTTGCACTGTTTTTACTGTGCACTCGGATCAGTAATTTGCAAAGTGGCTTAATAAATAGTAAAAAAATTCCAAAAAATGTAAAATTTGGTCTCCAAGCAGATTTTAATATAGATTGAACATCTAACGGTTTGGATCGACTGTTTGGATTTTGAAAATCCAAAAACGACTTGGTTGCACGAGGGCCTTGGTGCAAACATTTTGATATTAGCCACTCTCTCTCTCTCTCTCTCTCTCTCTCTCTCTCTATATATATATATATATATATATATATATATATATATAGAGTGATGCTACGGTGCTTTGGGAAGTAAAGAGGGTGTTTTACTTCCCGCTCATATCTCCATTTTCAAAGTTCAAATAATCGATCCGAACTTCTCAACATAATTCCTATTGATATGTGCTTGGAAATCAAATTTTACATTTTTTGGAAATTTTTTACTATTTGTTTACAATTTTTGAAAATCACAACTTTTCATTAAATAAAAATAATAAAAAAATTCAAAAAACACTGATTTTCAAAAATTATAAACAAATAGTAAACAATTTGCACTACAATTTGCAAAAAATAACATTGCACACCATGCTTGACACATGAAAGTTACAACCGACACAACGCATTTAGAAATTAGATGGCATCTCTTACCCCATGTTTGGTTGTGGCCTAAAGGTGGCCTAAAGGCTTTAGGCCACTGTTATTCCACCAAACATAATTTAAACTAATTGGTCTAACATGGAATAGCCTAAAAGTTAGGCCGGCCTAAACAGGCCTAAATTAAACCACCTCTTGAGGTGTCTTAAATTTAGGCTTTAATTTTACGCCACTGGAGTCCACTGTCATTCACCTTCAACCATTTCACCCCTCTCCTTATTAATTAGTAATAATATATTATTAGTATATAATTAGTATATTATTATTAGTATATAAGTCGTATATTATTATTAATAATTATATAATTAATATCTTATATTGTTAATATATGAAATAATTATTATAATATATTATAGTTATTATTAATATATTAATATTATATAATTAGTATATTTTTATTACTAATTATTATTAATATATAATTATATAATTAATATGTTATATTGTTAATATATTAAATAATTATAACATAATATATAATAATTATAGTTATTATTAATATATGTAATATTCTATAATTAGTATCTTATTATTAATAATTATTATTATTATATAATTATATAATGAATAGCATATATTGTTAATATATTAAATATATTATAATAATATTAAAAATATATTATTAATATTGTTAATATATTAATGTTATATAATTAGTATCTTTTTATTACTAATTATTATTATATATAATTATATAATTAATATGTTAAATTGTAATATATTAATAATTATTAACAATAATATTATAATATATTATAGTTATTATTAATAATTAGATTAATTATATATTATATACTTAATATCATATATTGTTAATATATTAAATAATTATTATATAAGATTTTATAATATATTATAGTTATTATTAATATATTAATGTTATATAATTAAGTATCTTATATTAATATATAATTATATATTAATATCTTATATTATTAATATATTATATTATATAATTAGTATCTTATTATTAATATATAATTATATAATTAATATCTTGTTAATATATTATAGTTACAATTAATAATTAATATTATATAATTAGTATCTTGTTATTAATAATTAACTAACTTAGGCTTCCAAAACTTTAGTCCTCCACCAAAAACCAAACAAGAAATACTTTAAGCCGTGGTCTAACTTTAGACCTCAACCAAACATAAATAATTTAGACCGGCCTAAGTTGGAATAACAACTTAGGCCACCTTAACTTTAGTCCACAACCAAACACCACCTTAGCTCTTAACTTTATTAGGTGAGAAGGGGATCACATAATTTTAAATTTTCGAGGTACACTATAGATCTATAATATATGCTCTGGTATCTATATATTATATTATATATTAACTTTGCAACACTTTTTCTTTTGAACCTATGCGATCCAAGCCAGTTAGGCGCCTATAGCTTTAACATTATTAAATTAATTAAGGGTTGATTAAAAAAGCTTTAGTGAGATTTGTCGTCACCTCCACGGCAACATTTGATTCATTAATGTCTACGAATTTAACAACTTGTTCATATTCTTGTCTGAAAATTGCACGAGCTGTTTTATAAGTTAATAATTATAAATTTTATATTTAAATTCATGCAAGGGCTCCTTTGTTTTAATTAGTTAACACGCTTGTTCTTGCTATTATTAGATGATATTTGGATGAGATGTTAAATATAATCTTATATTGTTTTTCTTCACTATGCTTTAATCTTGAAAAATATAGTATCTTTGAAAATACAAAACTTAGATAGAGAAACTAAAACATTACATATATATGACCTAATTAAATTATTTTTTCCCTCAGATAAAAATATATTAAGATTTTGGATATGGTCTCAAAAATTAAAGAATGAAGTTAACTTCTCTCATCTATTTCCATAACTAGAGTTTCAGATAAGGGATTTGACTGGCTCCATCCTTGTTGGTAAATGCCAAATTCGGGTAACCCTAAATTTTCTCCTTTTTGAATTCTTTCGAAATTGAACTGCCAATAACTTAGCAAGGCATGTTGATGCTTGTTTATGTGTTGTGTTGCTGAATTGTTAAAATTTTGTGTTATGGGAACATGGAGATAAGGATGTACATGCGGACAAAGAGAGAAGAAAGGCTACTAGCCCTACTTTTAGCTTTGGCACAGCTGGATTGTTATTTCCTTAGGAAATATTGCTATATTAAACTATTGAAAATAGCGATTTTAAAATTGAATTAATAAATAGTAAAATAATTTAAAAAAATGTAAAATTTGGTCTCTAAGCACATGTTAATATTAATTGAATATTTAACAGTTTGGATAGACTTTTTGGACTTTGAAAATATAAAAACCGAAGTATTTGTTCCAGAAGCTAGGAACAAACATTTTGATATTAGCCAACTTCTCTCTCTCTCTCTCTCTTATATAAAGTCCGGTTAATGTCATGACGTTATAATTTCAGCTTAAGTTATAACGAGTTAGTTTTGGCGATTTTAAAGTCCGAACAGTCGATCCAAACCGCTCAACATGATCTCCATATTTAAATGTGCTTGGAGACCAAATTTTTTATTTTTTTGAATTTTTTTACTAATTTTTTAGATAGGTACAAAATCACCGTTTTGAGATTATTCTGGACCATCCAAAACAGTGATTTTGTACTTACCTAAAAAAATAGTAAAAAATTCCAAAAAAAATAAAATTTGGTCTACAAGCACATGTTAATATGAAGATCGCGTTGAGCAGTTTGGATCGACTGTTCAGACTTTGAAATCGCCAAAACTGACTCGTTATAACTTAGACTGAAATTATAACGTTATGATGCTAGCTGGACTATATATATAACATCGCCACTATCGGTCCAATTATTTACAACGTTGCCCCTGAGAATATATGTAATCGGTTCAATATGGTAACGAGATGTTATTGTTTTGTACTAACACCAATGGCTCATGTAACACAACAGATGGTAAAAGTCACCCCCGCAATGCCACCGTCCGTTGAGCCAAACCAATGTCGAAGAGTCACTCAATACTAATTATACTTAAAATTTTACCGATGGTAAAAGAGGGGCCATCAACGCCATTAGTTGGTTAACTGAATAGTCGATAAAAAGTTCAAAATAATTACAGCGCTGTCACTGGTTACATACACCATCCGTGCCGAAGAACATCCGATAGTAAATGTCTTTTTTTAGTAGTGTCCATTATTTCATATCAGCGAAATACGCTTTTAAATAATCACTATTGCTTCACTTAGTCACTCTATAGGGTTGTTAATTAAGACAGACTTGGTGACCGTGAAGTGGACTGCTTGCTCTACTTATGAAATGTTTTTCCTTTAGAAATATTCTTATTTAATTTATGCTTTGGAAACGAAAGATGAATATAGGCGGGACCCGCCACTATAAACTAGGTTCAACTTTTCTTTTTTCAATATTTCACAAGGTTCAACCAGTCTTACGTAGCAATATTTAAATGTTGAATGATAATTACAAGGACAGAATTTTTTTTTTTTTTTTTTTGTGTTGAGTGGGAACGCCCGTAGGCTAAATAGTGTGTTATTGACCCACCTGAAGCAAAATCAAGGAATTAATTAACAGTATCCAGTACATCTGTACATGCCCCCTTTTTAAAGTTAAACTTAGTTTTTTTTTTTTTTTTTAAATATTCTCCAATAATAATCGATGAACATTGTTAATGAAAATGGCTCAAATATTTGCTCCACATTTTCGGAAAACAAATTAAGTAGATTGATGCGATCAAGAAATTGAGGAAAACGAAATTAAGATTAGAAAGGCGATGCAATAATAATATCAGCAAACAAATTATATAATTAGAAGCACATAACAAACACACTGCGATACAATTTTCAGAACATAACTAGCCAGGTACATAATAGAAATCCATGGCGACAACTATTTATCAACGATGACAATACAACTATTTCTTAGCACGATTACTGCTAAAGTAACCCCGAGGGTTAGCCTGAAAGCTTGCTCTTGGCATGAGGGCCCCACCTCTCCCCGGGGCTTTCATCATCTTCTCTGAACCACAACAGCGAACGATAAAAGCAATCAGTGCAACTGGGAGGACGATGGTAAGTGCTATGTTCAACCAATTATAGACCATCTCCGATCGGGTCTCGGACAGGAAGATCTCGTTGAATTTTTCGGAGAAATAGGGAAAGGTGGTGGTAATGAAGTGGAGGAGGAGAATTAGTTTTTCTTGAAGAAATTCAAGCATGTTTGGTTTGAGATCTTCTGAGGGGTTTGTTACTTGGATTATTTATATTATGTAATGTAAGTAGGATCATTTTGAGTAAATTCTAAGAATGGTCCTTACAAATTATAATATTATCTTTTTTTCATTTTGGTACATATTTTTTTGTTAATTTTATCCTGTTGTTTCCCACACCGACATTCGTTTAAAAAGCGGATTGAAGTTAATTTGATGATATGAACACTAAAAAATTATTTAGACTGCAGAACTGAACCGAAAGAAAAACATTCTTTGTGTGAATATTTTTTTTTATGAGATAGTGACAGGTGAATAAAAATAAAGTGCAAATTAAATAGCTTTTTAGTTAATTAATATTCTTAGAAGACCAGCGACAGCGAGTCAATGCTCTCTTTCATCTGTAGCATTCTTTGTGTGAATATTTAAAGTTTAGTGTTCGCATGCGGCTAGTGAATTTAATTTGATAATAACCAGCATTCTAAAATTGAGTACCGATGCTTTATTCACGGCCTAACGATGGTAGAAGTGCATCGATATTTCATTGCAAAAACATGATCGACGCACTGATGTTTTTTTAGCACTACTCTGCTTAATTGCCAATGCTAAGTCTAATAAAACATCGATGTTTTATTATAAAAACATCAGCGACGCACCATCGATGTTTTTGCAAACTCTAGCATTAGCCAAACCGGATGCAAAACTTCAATCCGAGTGCCAACTATGCTATGCCCATCATAAAAAAAAGAAAAAATTGGGTACCAGTCATTTTCTGGCCGATAATGAATTAAATTGGATACCGGCTAAAAAATAACCAGTACAAATATTTTTATAACTTTCCAGCAGATTTGGGTATATTAATTAATTTGTATTAAACTTTGGATATTAATAAAAATGTCGGTACTATCAGAAAATACTTTAGAGAGTGACTCACCACCCTATCAGAAAATGCTTTATTAGTGGAACATCTATTGCTTTAACAACTTTGGTCTGGAGAGAATAACTTTATTCCATCAAAAACAGACGAGCCTTGTCCTTTCCTTTTATTTTATGTGAAATCCTACTCCTCTACAATCCTTGTGGTAATGTACACAAATTAACTTGTTTCAATTGGAATGTTTTATCTCAAAAAAAAAAAAAAAAAGTATTGATTGAACTTGTAGATTTGCTATTATCAACTAAAATAATTAATTTAATAAAAAAAATTATAGAAGAAGATAATGATAATTTGTAAACACAAGCTTTTAAAAATACCTTAGCATCACTCATTTATTGATAATATTTTTTTGTCTAAAATATTATAAATTAATATAATAATTTCATTTCCTCTTATTAGATTTTCCCTTGATTGCTTCTGCTAAAAATGTATATATAGACACTATATTTTGTGACCTGTATATAGACTCATAAGTGTCCTGTATTTGAATCCGTTTCAATTGAGCTAATGGAGTTATGTTGTATTTTTTTTGCAAAAGTTTCCTTCTTTGGAAATTTCTTATCAGAAAAGCCGCTAAATTATGTATAAAAAATTTGTTGTAAAATATAAAATATATGTATACCTCAATCCACTATCAGGTAGAATTCAGTGGAACTCACTCGTGTAGATTTTGATCAAACGGTTCGGATCTAAATTCAAACTTTGAGTTATTTAGTGGATCCGAATTCATGTTTGGGGTGGAATTTGGATCTAAAGTAACCCAAAGTTTGAGTTTAGATCCGGACCGTCCGATCAGAATCTACATGAATATATATGAAAGGGATCCCGTGAATTTCAACTATTGATCGAATAGTCCAGATCCAAACTAATAATTTCGACTATTCAATTATTAAAATAACAAGTATGACTAATTAAAGTGCTATGATAAGCATAAGACGTCCCGTACTATTGTCTCGAAAATATATAAGAATGACTTTAAATGACGAATTCAATCCGTTTAAACTGATCTACTTCGTCATTGATACGTTTATCTGTTATGGCTATTCAAAAAATTATATGTTTTCGAGGATTATTTTGTATGCGGAAAATTTATTATGTTAGTGATTTGTTGAAATCGCACTTACTATAAAAAAAATTCGGGTAGAATGGCAGAAGAGACGGCACAAAGGGACTGCACTCCTGTTGTATCTAGAATTATTATTTATTTTTTGTGGCAATAAGCTCATTCAAAAGTTTAATGAAAGTATTCTTTATATTCCTTTATACTCCTGAAAATAATTTAAAAGAATTGCATCCCAACTCTCTAAATTTTACTTTTTTTTATACTCAAGCATGTACAGTTATCATTAAAAAAACAATGTCACAAAATTACAAATCACCATAGAATTCTGCACAAATAAAATGTACATCACAGCCATCAAATTGCAAATGAATATACCAAAAGTATTCTATAGTAATTTATGGCAATAGCATGTACATATCTGCAAAAGTATTCTATAGTAATAAAAAACGTTATTGGGTTTTGGGTTTTGGATATAATTGAGTCGGATGGTTTTGGGATCCATTAGGAGAGAGTTACTGAGACAAATGAGAACAAATGAGAGAATTAAAATATATATGTACATTAAATAAAACTGGTATGTATATACGTCATTATGCATTATCATGGTTCTCCTGTTTAAAAGGAACTCAGAATAAATGTAAAGACCAGCCCAAGAAGCCCCATTAACAGAGAACCAATCACACAAAGAAATAATTATCACACTTATACAATGCATAATCACTCATTTGTTTTCGGTCTTCACACACTTTTCAATTTGTTATTCATGCTTTTTGTTGCCTTCTAAATGATTAGATTAATTGCTATGAAAAATCAAGTGAGAAAGAATAATTTGCTTGTGATTAAAAAAATCTATTCTAAATTAATTTTAAAATAAAATATATTTATTAGAGAAAATCAATTATGTAAGAGATGGTTTTTTGTCTCTTAGATATACATGTAGAGGATACTAATTTATCCAATAGTTTGGCACTTGATAATTAATTTTAAACATAATGGATTAATTTTTGATAAACTATTGGAGGTATAACTTGGTAAGGCATTACTCACATTAAATTTTTTTAATATGATTATAATCTATCTGTTTAAAATATAAAATAGCAAATTGTTTTATGAAAAAGATAAAAATATTATGCAAAAAATAATGCAGCAAAATCAGAAATTAAATTTATTATTTATTTTGTAGACATGAATGATACTCATCGATTCAATTATAGTGTACACCAACATGCTGATCCATTGAGGCGATATGGTGCAACGAGATGGAACAATTATTGATCTCCTGTGAAATTTACTTTTTTTTTTTATTTTAAGAAGTACAATTTTTTTCTGGGTACTAATCAAAATTATTGAATATTATTTTTACATTATCAAAATTTTGAAAATGAAAATTAACTAGAATTAGGACTCTTTTGCAGAAAAAAATAACTTAATTTTGAAAGATGTCTCATTGATCAGAAATTATTAATGCATTTTTGTTGTTTTGTTTTATTTTTGTATTTGTTACCTCATGAAATATCATATCTCACTGGGGTTGAGGCCCAGTATATGAAGAAGATCAATATTAGGCCATTTATTTCAGCCCAATATTTTTTCTCAAATTTCTGAAGGATAAAAAATCCACAACTAGGGTCAATTATCATTTGCCAAAATGAGATGACTGAAGATGATATCAACCAAAAAAGTTTAGTTACCATCATAAAATTTCAAAATTCTAACATTATTACTGTTTTTAAAAAATTTCACTAGTTGACACAAATGCAGATTGGATCTGCGTACCAGAGTGTGTAGACTGAAAATGGTGCGCAAATCTGGTCTGTGCCCGGATAAAAAAAAGTGCGCAGACTTTGACAAGTTTTGATTTTTTGGGTGGTTCAGAATTTTGAAATATCAGGTGGTAATAAATAAAATTTCGGTGATATCAACCAAAAAAAAATGACGCTGCCAATTTAATAGTAGATTTGGTTCGTTAATTAGAAAATGGACACATCCTGTTCTCGGGTGAAAAATTCCCTACCGGAATCACAAATTCAGACTCCGTAAAGTAACACAAATTTTGTGTTTGGATTCCAACCGTCCGATCTGTTTTGGCACGATACGAAAGGCCCCCGTGCCTTCCATCCAGCCCGAATTCTTATCGACGGTTCTGATCTAAATTCAATATTCCAACTAAACAGGGTAAATATTTTAACAGAGCAATTTTAGCTTCATGCAGCGCACAAACCATATACCTTGCTGTTTTGATTCTATAGTTCCCACGCTGTATGAAGCCAAAACTACTCTGTTAAAATCTTTGACCACTAAAACCTTTTCTCTGTGGTAGACACGAGTCGAGAGTTCCTCTCTCTCTTTCCAAAAACCATAACCCTGCAGAAACCTCCAATGAGAGGAGGAAGAAGAAACTGGGCAGAGCTTGAGCGAGATCTCTCGCTAAGTATCGACATGACGAATCACGGTTTTGTTCTGATGCTTTCATACTGACGGATCCAACCCGGCTTGCTATTGATTGGAGTAGTCACCGACTGGAGGAGTTTTTTTTTTCAAAAATCTAGAATATGATACGTCTATTATATATATTATTTTTTATTATTTTATATATTATATTTAGATAATCATAACTTAAATCAAATTTGTATAAAAAATTAAAGACATAACATAAAAATATATTAAATACTATATAGTTACTAGAATATATCACAAAGGAAACTTTGGTGTAGTTGTTAAAGCTTTTGATCCCTCAACAGGAAGCCCCAGTTCGATTCACGCGCGGGGCAGAAAAAAAGTCAATTTTCGCTGGTGCGGGCACGGTTCACAGGCGCACCTCACAGGTGCGGGTGCGGTTCGCAGGCGCAGTTCACCGTATCCACACGTATCCCGCCGTATCCGTGAGTTTCAACGGAGTATCGGCGACCGTATCGGCCAAGTAAGGATACGCCACGTAGGCGGATGCGCCAGCTAGAGTATCGGATACATATCAGTGCCATATCGGGCGCGTATCGATATCCGATACGTGTCCGATACTGATACGGTGCCTAAACTAGCGTATCCGTGCAACATAGCTCAAAACATGTTCTTAAAATAGTGATTTTGTACTTATTTAAAAAATAGTAAATAAATTTCAAAAAAATATAAAATTTTGTCTCTCAGCAAATTTTAACATGCATATCATGTTGAGCGGTTCAGATCAACTGTTTTGAACTTTAAAAATGGAGATAGAGATGTGGAGTATGTGGTTGGAGCATAAAATCAATGGTGCATTTTTGTAACACCCCGGTAAAATTTATAATTCTTTTTAAAAGATATTGAACTTATGTATAACATTAGAAAATTGAAAGGTTTAAGTTGCAAATATTCGAACTTTTAAAAAAAAATGCCATCGTGGCATTTTTGCCGCGTGGCTCTCATGCATACCCCCTAAATATTTTGACCCCCGACTCTTATGTCTCTCTCTCTCTTGATGTAGGACATGAAAAAAATGAATGAAAACCGAAAAGAGAAAATTAAAACAAAAATGAGGAAAAAATTGATGAAATAAAGAGAGTTTATTTTTGATAAATATTTTGTTAATTGATTGAAATTCGATTGTATGTTCGGTTGGAATTATGATCCTACATTGCAGATAATAGTTGTAATTCGAATTGGAGTTTCTGGATTGATCGCTCAGGTAATCAGACTTCTCTATAATGTGTTTTTGATTTGTATGTGTCATTTGGTAATTATTTAGGTAATCAGATTATGATGGTATATTTAACTAGAATATGGGGTTTGGATTGAAATTGTTTTTAATGGACTGAAATACTGGAAATCGCTTGTTTCAGAGATTCCTACAGGAATGGAACTGTTGTTATTGTAAACCTAAATTCAATTGATATCGCCGGTTAAATATGTATACATAATTTGATATAATTGTGTGGATTAATCCAATGCTATTGAAATGGTTGTCTACTGTTATTATTAAGTCAATTATAGAGAAGTTGCGTCGTTAAATAACTGGTTAGTTGGCTTTGTAGCTGATTCTGTATTGTTTCTTTGTGTTTTTTTTTTGTTGCGACGTAAATTGACATGATGACGGATGGATGCAAGGATGTCGTTCTGTCGCATCGCGTGCCCGGCTCGGCCGTTGGGGCGTGACAATTTTAACCCTACCCTTTGTTCGTATGCAATTGTTGTTATTTTTATTTTGTGGAATAGTTCAAAAACATCTTTTGGTGTGTTTTGTAAAACAATCAGGTCAGGGGATTTTTTTTATTCAAATAAAATATATAGTAAGTAATGTTTTTCTAAGAAAACGGATCAAATTACAACTCTCTTTTTTTACACATCATGACAACAATTTTTTATTTCTATGAATAAAATTAATTTAAAAATTAAAAAATTAGCCCGAATTGTCAATATTGTTTTATTTCACAAAGAGTATTCGCCCACAGAAAATTATAAAATTTGGATTTAATTTGGTACAATATATCTAGAGATAAAAGAATCAACTTGTAAAATTAACTGCAACTGGCTGTTGATTTTTTTGGTTCCTTTGATCTTGTACTAAATGAGCTCTAAATTTAATGAATATTTATGCATATATATTGCCCGAGAATCGAGATATAGGACAAGATCAATGGTTTATTTTTGTCATTAATTTTAAATTCTAATTATTCATGCTACAAACAGTATTGTCATGATGTGTTCCTAATAAAGGTGGAATTATGTTAAATATGAGTTGGCTTTATTTTCTCCTTAATTTATGCACTTTAGCTTGCAGGTTATTGAATCAACTTGCTAAAGAAAAAAAAATGGTTCTCTCTCTCTCTGCTTTCTTGGTATAACTAGTATTACCTTTTTTTTATTTGATCGGTTTTTTAGGGTAAAATTAGTATCTTATAAAGGCTAAAAGGTCTAATGGGTATCTTGTAAGATCGACATTTTTTATGCTTTTAATAAAGCGTAAAATGAGTATTTTATAAATTTGAAATGAGTTTTGATATAAAAGACAATAAAATAAGTAAATTTGTGAGGTTTATAACTAGACAAGAAGTGGATGGAAGCGGTATAGCTTTCTTGTTATAACTAGAATTACCTTTTTCTTGAATTTTCCTCGCTTTCTTGTTATTTTCTTCTGCTTTTTTTTGCAATGGATTGAGACTGCAGAGTTCTCCGGATTGGTATCAACAAAAATTGAAGAGGTCAACACTTGGTTAGTACATTTTGCTATTGTCCAGTTGGTCGACTTAATTTGATAATGAGTAAATGATAAGAGATATTGTGGCACCACCATATGTAACCTTCGATTTGTTTACTTGCCCCGTATTGATTGTTGTAGTATTGTTATCATAAATAGTCTTATAAATTACTTTCAAAGGTTATCTATGAGAGTGCCATAATCTAAGTACAAAGTTGTGCAATACTGCTATCACTTTGAAAGGTTATTTATTGATTGATTGATTGTAGTATTGTTATCACTAGTACGAATACAAAGTAACTATACGGTGTGCAATATAAGTACATTGTTGTGCAAAATTTCTTTGTTCGAATTTGTTAGGCCATAAAATGTTGTCTTCAAATATACCTTCCTAAAAACATATTGACGTAACTATTTTGGCTTTACGGAACACACCAGATATATAATTTTATTATTTTGTCTTTATTAATTGTACGCTGCATAAAACCAAAGTAGCTTTGTCAATATCTTTATCAAAGGATTTTGCTAGTGTTTCTTTGTTTAGCAAATATAAGAACCAGTGAGCAATAAATGTAGTTAACTATTCTGAATCTAATTTGTTCTTCATTAAATAAATGTTTCAGATTTCAATATGAAATTAAATCTATCTCCTTTTATTTTTTTCTTGGCTCCTATTTTTTTTTTTTTATAAAGTGAGATACTCCTACTGATTTCATATAAATTATAGAAACAAAAGAGAGAAAAACACTAAAGGTGAATAAAAACACAAACAAATTATTTACAAGACATGATTGGTAAGGTAAATTTTTCATTATATGCTCATCTTTTTCTCCTTCTATTTCTTTTTATTTTTTCAATCCTCCACCATGGAAGCTCACAATTACATATGCTAATCTAAATCTATTTCACATTACTAATCACATATGAATATCTCCTATCAGTAACCTGAATTTTACAATAAGCATCCACAATTCTATTTTAAATGTCATATTTAACCTCAAAGTCATAATGGTTAATTGCTATTGTAACTGCTAGCAATTTGACAAACTGAAATTTGAGAAGGTAAGGATTATATCAAGAGGCATCATCTTCTTAATCTTTTGGAACTGGCAATTGAAAATATTTAATAACTAATTTGCTTCAATTTTATTTAGAAACAACCAAGAGTTTCATCGTTAATTACAAATCATATATGATTGAGAGTTCTATTTATGTCAGTTTTCTCCATCATCTTGTATTGTTTGCTATTTTGTTCAAAATTAATAGCTCAAGTTTGATTGTTTGTCATAATAGCTTGATTTTATGTCTAGGTGTGAGCTATTTAAACACTTTTGGTTCTGGATCGAAGAAGTCTACATTTGGTTGATTATAATTCATTCTAATTAATTATGTTTCTTATCGGTATAATTAATGCCATGCCAAATTAATGAGCATGAGGTTGATCATGTGCTCTTCACCTAATTAGATGTCATGTATAAGCAATGAAATTGAAGAACAAATTAAATTGCGGCCAATTAATGAAATTAAAGGACAATTGTTGGCATCATACATTCTAATTGTTTATTTTTCTATCAAAATATTCAAATTTCTTATTTTTTCCATTTAAAATTAAAATAGTTTCTCTTTCTCTTTGTGTATATTAAATTTGAATTTTTTAAATTTAATTATCTGGTTCTATTCAACAGTTTAAATATTTGTTTCGCCATATTTTTAATGGATATCTCCATTTGACTTAATTGCATCACTCCAGTCCTTTCTATGTGATAATGAATTTATATAATTTTTAGTGTCGACAAACACTAACATTTAATAATTAATTAAAGAATACTAACATTCATGTAAATTTTATTCAGTTTTAAGTCGGATCTATTTGGACATCTCCACTTGCTTCTCTTCAAAAATAAATAGTACTAAATATAATTAGTGGGACATACTCAAAATATAAAAGTTGATTTAATTTATATTTTTTTTAAAACACTTTGGTAAGTAAAATTAACTTCAGTGCTAAATGAATTAATACGAATTTCATACTGATTAATTAGTTAATATTACTTCATGTTCCCGTCTGAATATATCTCAAAAATGTCCATGTCAGAATAAAAGGGTTTCCATGGCCTTGTATGTTCAATAAGAAAAATCTATGAATATAAATTTTGTGGTAAATAGTATAATAACGTCATGATATATCATGTGTGTTTTTCTGTTAAAAGATATCACTTCACAGTGATTAATGTGACAACTTTGACGACTTCTCAACAAAAATTAAATAATCAAAATTAAGAAGTAAATATATAAGTATGCTAATTAACATAAATATAGCTTAAGAACTTCGTCAGGACGAACGGTTCGTATTTTGTATGAAGTCCATGACGAAATGGTCTATGTGGAGAAGAGTACGTATGAAGTATTTGTCAGCAATGCGAAGGTGGTAACTGAGATGGCCTATTTCTCGATCGAAGGAAACCCTCTTGTGCTTGGCCTTCATGAGAAATGTAACATTGACGCCTACCGCTTGTTCTTCTCCCTCCAAGTTTATGTTGACAAATATGGCGATTCGTGTGATGATTCCTCGAACAGCGACAACTCAGACAACATTGTGTTTATTTTCAGCCATGATGCTGAGATGTTCTTGGATGAAGAATCCAATGTTGGTTTGTCATGTTAATGCATCATTCATCATTTGTTGGAGAACAAAAATGTCTCTCTCCATTACTTTGTTCTTGAATTTTCCGATGGCAAACATGAAATTGGCAAGAATGATTTGTGCATACAGAAGTGATGCTTGCATGATGCACCGAAAATCTGTAATTTTAAACAAATCTATTTATACTTCAAAGTCTTATTTATGTCAGTTTTCTCCATCATCTTATTTTGTTTGCTCTTTTTGTTTAAAATTAATTGATCTAAGGATTGTTTGTCATAATAGCTTGATATATGTTAGGTGAACTATATAAACACTTTCGGTTGTGGATGAAGCTAGTAAAAGTACATTTGAATGGTTATAATTATAATTAATGCCATGCCAAATTAACGAGCATGAGGTTGATCATATGCTCTTCACCTAATTATTTATCGCGATAACTTTAACGCGATAAAAAAAAAAGGAATATAAATAATAGTAGGATACAAATGTCAAGACATGTCCACTAGGCAGTAGCTCATACTCTATATACATATCAATGAAAACCCATGCTTAAATACATTAATTGGCGTCTTTAGTATATTATGTCCGCTTTGTGTCTTGCCTTTTGTGTGGCGAGTGATTTACTTGTTCTGTTTTATCGAATTCGGATCACCTCAGGTACTTGACTCAAGCAAATTAGAAACAGACGGCTCTGGATCATTCTGTTAACTTGGCACGAATCTTAAGGAAAAAAATATTCCTGGTCCCTGCTCTATCTCCGAATAGGCACCATTTTTTAGTTAATCTGGATCGATTGTTTCAATTTGCGTGTATCAGGTACCTGGGAGGATTCGGATTTATGTTTTATCTCCATTTTGAATAGATTTTGCTTTCTCGCTCATGATATGTTGCACTGTATGTTTAAAAAAAAAATATTAGTAGTCCCACATTACAATCTTTTATATGAGGTGATGTGACTAAAATGAGAGATGTCACGTCACATAAATAATCATGTTATGATTACATATAGAGTGATCAAATGTGACGTAATTGGTCATGTTTAATGTTTTTTATTTAATTAGTTTCATAGAAAAAAAATAACATCTATTAAAAGAATATGAATTATTGCAAAAAATATTATAATAAAGAAATAATATTGGCAAATTTAGTCACACAACGTGTCACACGACGTGACGTGATGTGGCCACGTCAGATTGTGTGACATGACATTTTCGATCAAACTGACACACATCACGTGAGACACGAGTAATATCACATGAACAACTTTCGTGACGTAACGTGTCAGAGCGTACTTCTAATGTTCTGTGACAGAACTGGTAATAACATAACTAATTTTTGTTGAAGTATTCAAAAATTGATGCAGATGACAAAAAGTAAATTTGAATAACGACCGTGAATTCAACGTCTATACACGGCCACTTAATTTCTCTATCATCATATATAAAAATATAAACATAAAAATTGTATAATAGACACATAATTATTATTGAATACATATTAATTTGTTTTTTGCACAATTCAAATTTGATGCCGATAGTGATTTCAATATATATAATATGTTATTGGTTTTATTTTTATGCGTGCCTTTTATAATCGTTAATTGCATTTAACTTTAAAGTATTCATGTTCGGTATTATATTAATGTAATCAACAGAAAAGAAGAAATTGAATGACTTATCCAAATTACTTTTATTGAGAAACTCATGCAAACTAAGATGGTGATTTCCTCTTTTGACCTCAAAGGTAATTTAATCAACACCATATGAATATCTTTCATTAGAGTGCCAAAACCGGTGATGCAAAATCACTCTTTCATTGTCTTTCCTCACGCACTTTTTGTTTCTTTTTTCATACTTTTCATGACTTCTAAATAACTAGCTTACTTACTATATATAAATATCAATTTGATCTCCTTTGTTCAAACTAAATTATATTCAAAAAAATAATACATTTGTTATTTATACTATTTGAATATTAGACATAAGAGAAAATTAATTATCTGATATCTAGACAAAAAAAACAGTACTATGGTTTAAAGATATGAGATTGTAGTTTTAATAATAGATGTGATATATGAGAAGGATGTGACTTCAGCTGAGAAACATGCCTTACAAAAAAATCAATTGTAAAATTTAATATTATAAAATTTATCTTAAAACTTAACAAAATAATGTAAAACTTAATTATGCGAATAAAAACAAAACAATGAGAGATATTTTTTATATAAAAATCAAAATAGTTTTTAATAAAAGAGATTGATGTAATTTTTTCTCTTCCAAAAAAAATACTTTATATTCTACATCTTAAAATATTTATATGTAATGCTGAAGTCACCATTGTTTTTTTTTGCAGAATTATTAAGATTTTAATTAGAAGAGATGTTGAAATTAGAATGAAAGCCAAACAAATTATGAGAATTTTTTTTTTATTACAACTTAACTTAAATTACATAGAGTAAAATGACTTATTTATAACAACTAGATTCTCTAAAAGTTATTCTTTATACTAATAATTAATAGACTTATTTATAAAATTTTCTTCTTCATTGAGCATATCAAATTCTCAGCATTCTATTTAATTCATTCTTGCAACTTCTAAAAAATATATAATTTGTGATAAAATCATTAGTGATACACATAACATTAATAAAAACATTCATGTTATATTTTGTTAAATTAGTAAAAATATAATTTTTAGAATATTAATTTTCTATAACAAAACTATATTTATATTTTATATTTATTTTTTAGAAAATATCAATATACCTGGATTCAAATAAAGCTACATATAATAGGTGTAATTATCAATCATGGAGAAAAATGTACCTACCAATCAACTATTTCTGTCGTAAACGCCAAAAAAAAAAATCTTGAATAATTAAATTCGAGACTATTCCATTGAATTAATTTCCTTGACTCTCTCCATTTCATCTTAAAAGGGAACCCTCCATTTCATTTCTTTGACTTCCAAGGCAAGTGCCAACTTCTCAAGGTGATGCAACTAGAGAAAATGATGACTCCATTTTTAGTTCTTGGTATATGAAGGAACGGACCTATATATATTAAGTATTATATATGTGTTAAGGCAAAATGATATAATTGATACCATTTTATTTTATCAGTGATATACAGTAACATTTTATTTTGATATAAATATCGATTTACTGCAAATAAATATTCTGCTTCAATAAAAAAATAGTAAAACTTCATGTCAACAAACTAAAACATTATTTTTTTGTGAACAAATGTTTTTCAAGAAGTTTTTTCCTCAAATATTAATGTAAAAAAAAAAAGAAATCATAAAATTTTCCAATGAAGGCGTTTTTATTATGAAATTAAAAAATGTTTTCTCCTTTATCATAATTCTTTCGGTTGGAATAGGGGTGTCAATGACATTCTTTTACTCATTTATCTGACTCAAACCGTATTAGATAAGACGGGTATGGATAAGATTTTTGTATTTCTTTAGTTTATCGAATATGGGTAAGGGTAAAGATGTTCTTTCATTAACATAACGGGTACGTAAGAGTACGGATAAAGACTATTTCTTAGCCGCTATCATCACGGTAATAATTAAAAATAAAAATTATAATATTATATATATATATAGGAGTTGGCTACGGTGCTATGCATAGCATAGAGGGCCTCCGTGCTACGACTCAATATTTGAGTTTTCAAAATCCTAATGGTCGATCCGAACCGTTCAACATGATCTCCATATGAATATGTGCAAACCAAATTTTACATTTTTTAGAATTTGTTTACTATTTTTTTAGATAGGTAGAAAAACACTTGATCTGAATGGTACCAATTTTCAGATTATGTGATTTTCTACCTATCTAAAAAAATAGTAAAAAAATGTAAAATTTGGTTTGCAAGTACATATTCATATGGAGATCATGTTGAACGGTTCGGATCGACCGTTAGGATTTTGAAATTTCAAATATTGAGTCGTAGTACGGAGGCCCTCTATGTTATGCATAGCATATTAGCAATTTCCTATATATATATATAGAGAGAGAAAGAGAATGGCTAATATACAAACGTTTATTCCTGGACTAAGGAACAAACGGTTTGGTTCTCCGATTTTCAAAGTCCAAACAGTCGATCCAAATAGTTAGATATTCAATCTATATTAAAATGTGCTTGGAGACCAAATTTTACATTTCTTAGAATTTTTTTACTATTTATTAAGCTGGTTTGAAAACCGTTGTTTTTCAATGGTGCATAAGTTTAATAAAATCAGCAGTTTTCAAACCAGCTTAATAAATAGTAAAAAACTTCTAAAAAATGTAAAATTTGGACTTCAAACACATTTTAATATAGATTGAATATCTAACGGTTTGGATCGACTGTTTGGACTTTGAAAATTGGAGAACTGAACCGTTTGTTCCTGAGTCCAGGAACAAACGTTTCTATATTAGCCATTCTCTCTCTCTCTCTCTCTCTCTCTCTCTCTATATATATATATATATATATATATTAATATGGTGACGATGAATGATATGATATAATTTTATTCATGACTAATATATATCTAGTCAATAGCACTCTTTTTATCCGTTTACCTGATTCGTACCGTATTCGATAAGATGGATACAAGTAGGGTTCTATTTTTGTTTAGCTTGTGGGGTGTTTTACGAAAATACTTTCAACCGATCTATTTTGTACCCGTTGACACCGTTAGTTGGAATTAAAATTTCAACATAACCGTGTAACTTTTCATATATATTTTTCTTAAATTCTAGAAATAAAATAATCGGCACTGGCATGTCTGGTCAATGAAGTGCAGCTTTGAAATTCAATGAAGTGCAGATTTGAAATTGGTTTCTTAATTGAAAGAACGCTTGCGTGATATATTACAAGCAATTATATTCAGTACTAACAGAGAGGACAAGTTCTTCAATTTTTAATTGGGATTGTGAAAGAAAAACTATTATTTTGGTAAACGATGCACTGAATTCATTCTTTATGAGATAGATAGATCACCAATATTTCTTCTTAGATCTTACACTATTATTTTCCTTGCTTTAACTTTATTTTGAAATGGAGAAGGTTTGAAAATCATGTAAACGAGTCGAGCAATATAATGCCCACTATATAAATTAACTTGTTCAAAGTAAAACTATATAAATTAACAGAACATCGACAAAGTCCACTGTATAAATGATTCTTTACCGGTTCAAAATATTTTGAAAGGATAAGCTTGAAGACCCAGATAACAAGACATGGATAAGCTTATGGATTCTGACAACAAGATGAGACTAACTCAATTCTCCAAATCATTATTTGAATTTCTAGTTTCGTTACTTTAAATTTTCATTTATTTTCTTTATGTTTATTTTTTCGTGATATATATATATATATATATATATATATATTTGGATGAAGTTCTAACGAGGACAAGTTAAATACTATGCTATTTTTCTTAAATTTACTGAGAGTGTACAAAATTGTTTGGTGGAAAGTGCAGGAATTTTGACGATAATTGATAGTGTGAAATGCATGTACCATATAATCTAGAATAATTATTTGAGTACCCTCATTCCAGTACTCTTAGAATTTCCCCACCTCATTTAGAGAAATTATACACTATGGTTCCCACTAATTTATTATTCTAAAACGATATGATCATATGGTCCCCACTAATTGTTATTTAAAATCTCTGTAGCACTCTTCCTCTATAGTCACCACTAATTATTGGTCACCACTAATTACATGATCCACCTTTCACAGCCCCCACACTCGTAACCGCGTTAATCTTTATAGATATAAATACTTGAAAGATAAGATATTAACACTTGAAAATTAAAATATTAATACTTTGATGCGTAACTTGTTATGATCATCCATTTTTCAGTCCTCAATCGTCTTCGCGTCAACCTTCCTCTAAAAAAAATAGTTGACCACATAGATATATATACTTCAGTTTATAGGTATAAATACTTGCAGTACTTGATATTAATACTTACAAGTATAGATATAAATTATTGCACGACGAGTTATAAATACTTGTGTGACGAGTCCGAAAGTACGTCATCATGGATCTAATTTGAAAGAGAAAATTACGTAAAAGACGTTCGTGATTTTAGATTCGTAAAATTTCTCACAAATCGTCAGAAATATGGACGAGATTGAACGGAGAAAAAAATACACCTTTAAAAACGTGTATGGTTTCCACATGTAGTTTGAGTGGTCGCTCACAGGTATTTATGGTGCACGTACGTTTGGAAGATTTGGTTGGGGAGACAATTATATACGTTAAAATTATTTATCTCATAAGTATAAATATTTGTGTGTAGGTATAAATACTTCCTTGCATAGTTATTAAAACTTTAAAAAAAAAAAAATTGCTAGAGTTTTGTAGTTATGATAATTATAGTAAGGATATAGTACGGATACTGTAGCGCGAATAGCTCCCTATAATCTAATAAGATTTTGCTATGTATTATTTGATAGCGACAGTTTTTTTTTTTTTAAGGTCGGCAGGCCAATAGCCTACCAACAGATTTCATTAAAGAAGAAAATTATTTACACGTTGATGGCGTAATTGGGAGATATTCACAAGACATGGCAAATAGACTTTTCGTTAGCCTAAACTTACTTGGTCTTGCTCAAGAGAATTGAACAACTATTGTTCTACGTATATCTTCGATTATTTTTTATGCCCTTGCATATATATTAAATTATTATATTTCTCTATATATAAATGATCTAAACTCCTTGGACCTTACAAAACATACACACAAACAAACTATATTTTGCAATTAATACAACATTATGTTAGGCGACAAAGTGGTAGCGTTAGCTTTTGCATTTGTGATGGCTCTTGCCATAACAAACACATGCTTAGCACAAAACTCTCCTCAAGACTATGTTAATGCTCACAACAGGGCACGCTCGGCTGTTGGTGTTGGCCCCGTTACTTGGAATTCGACAGTTCAAGCATATGCGCAAAGTTATGCCAATAAAAGAAAAGGTGATTGTCGACTTATTCATTCCGGAGGACAATATGGTGAAAATCTTTTCTGGGGCAGTGGTAAGGATTATTCTGGTGTAGATGCAGTTAATGCTTGGGTTGCTGAGAAACAATACTATAACTATAACACCAATACTTGTGCTTCGGGCAAAGTGTGTGGTCATTATACACAGGTTGTTTGGCGTAGCTCCACTAAAATAGGATGCGCTAAGGTGGTGTGTGATAACAACGCTGGTATATTCATCACATGTAATTATTCTCCTCCTGGCAACTATGTAGGCCAGCGCCCTTACTAAAAGGGTTGGTATTACTTCCAAATTTGTGGTATTTTTTAAGTACTCATACGGCCCAATTAATTACAATCCATAGTGCATGGCTTATTGTATGATTGATATTATATAACAAATAAGGGCCGTTTATCCCTATCGTTATATTGATTGTTGATGTGCTTCTTGATGTTGAATGTAATATATTTATGTTGAATGATATAAAATTGTGCTTTGTATTTGGTATTATTGAAGATTTTATATGAGAACCAGCATTTAGTCTAGTGGCAAAGACAATGCTTTCTCTGTAGAAGATCGCAGGTTCGAAATCTGGAAGGGGCAATTCTTTGTGGATATTAAATAGTTTGATAGCTTGATATTCAACTTTTAACAAATAAGTGTGATTTCATGATCTTTTGACAAACTAGAAGAAACTGCAACAATATTTCGATTATGTCATTCTTTCATAAAGAAATCATGGCATTGATGAGATGGTGCTTTTAATTTTTGAAAATTTTATGGCATGATTATATTAATTATTAATGTAAAATTACAGGAATCATTCAACCAATTTGGAAGGCATCTACGAAAGTAACTTTCAATTGTAACATATTCTATAAAACGTGGAGGACAAAACTCAATCAAAACATCCTCAGTTGTCATCTTCTTCTCATTAGTTTGGGAAAGTTGTTCTTCCGAGCTGAATGATGAGTAATATAAACTGAGGAATTGCAAACGATCTTTGTTTTGAAGGTTTGCCCTTTTTGCTATGGTTTTGTCCGATACTTTCTCTACACTGCATAATATGAGGTAAATTAGCTGTGATAGAGTTTCAATGCAGTCTAGGCCACTAAATTCTTGCAAACTGTTTTTGTCTGGTTTGAACCCTTGTAGTTGAACGAGCTTGTATAGCTTATTTAGGCCTGCTAGAATTGCCCTGACATGCACCTGAATCAATACTATTAAAATAAGTCAATTCTTGTAGATTGATGATACTGCGAGGGACATCTGACAAATATTTGCACTTTGTCAAATTCAAATATACTAGACATTTGAGATTTCCAATGGAACTCGGAAGTTTTTTTATCATTAAACCACTTGCATCCAAGTATCTTAGATGGACGAGGTTACACAAAGAATTTGGTAAGCTTGACAAATTGGAGAAGCTAAGATCTAACTTGCGAAGTTTTGAAAATGCTTTGCACAGATCATCAAATGCAATTTCAGGTATGGCACGGATCAATATTGTTCTCGATCCTTTTTTCAGTTTAATTACTTCATAGTTGACCATATTTCTTTCTACGGATAATCGTCGTACTTTTAGCGAACCCCCAAAAGGGGGTAAATCTTCTCCCTCCCGTAACACACAATTCTCATCTTTTCCTATTTGTCTGGCGAAAAACCATAAAAGGTCATGCATTTTGCATTGTCCATTATCATAAAATTCGCTAGTATTTTCCAAAAGATTTCGTACCAGTAACTCCACGTAGTACTCATTTCCCAACTCCCAAAAATCCTCATCTTGCAAAAATCCTTCTGCATGCCAATTATAGATTAAACAATTTTTAAAGAGCTTACTATCTTCAGAGGCGATGAAAGGTCCTCGTAACTCAAATGGAAAGCATGGTGGATACTTGATGCCCGATCAATGGACCACATAATGCTTTTTAAAATTGTTTGCCACTCGATTATGGTTTTGCGGTTCAGTACACCACCTATAATTTTGATAGCAAGAGACAAACCATCACATGTTTCAACTAATTGCAACCCAATGTCCTTAAATTCTTGAATCTCACTCTCCTCATTTTTAAATACCTGTTAGATAAATGAATAGAAAGTTAGGAGTTTCATTGCTTTCATTTTTATTCGAGATATATGTTAAGCGTCTTAGAACTTTTGAAGTTGAAAGATCGTTGTATGTAGAATTAGAGATCCATGGCTGTGATAAAATACGGAGATAGAGCAAAAATCAAATAGCTCATTCAGATATAACAAAAACTCTTTTCCAAAGAAAGAGAAAAATTAGGATAGAAGTCAGTCCAACCAACTTATAAATTAGACGATTTCATTCTTGTGCTCAAACTAGAAAGCATTGGAACCAACTATGGGGCATCTTTGTTCGATGTAGAATCGAGGGTTACTGAGTAATTTTTTATAACTTAATTTCGAATCTTCACTCCCTAAAAAAATATAAACTTGTTTAACCAAGCTAAATAAAATTGTAGTATGTGCATCACAGTATATAGATCCCTGATGTATGTGATGCACCTTATTTTGACAAATGAAATAATCTTGTGCATCAGAACATATATATCCCTGCTTACTCTGCTTTATGCCTAAATTAATTACGCCAGGCAACACTAAATGGTGAAGTACACAACAAATACACAATTTTCAGTAGTGGTTATATATCATAAAGCAATTATTTAACTGCAATTCTTCTTCTTTTCAGTAATAGGGGAAGTTAGCCATCTTAGTTGTACCAACCATGAAACAGAACAAGTAATCATTATTCTAGCGTATTACTTTGGAAGGAACATTCACAACCAATTATTAACAAAATATGTAGAAGACAGTTCTAAATTTCTGATAATGTGTACTTGTATTGGAAATTTGATATCAAACAGTATAATTTTTTTACAAAGAACTAGTGTTCTTTGTAATTAGGCAGCAATATTATAGAAGAGTAGAATTAATGGTCGCCAAATGCTGTATAAAATAAAATAAAAATTAAATAAATGTTTTGAAAGCAAAAATATGAAATTTATTTAAGAATATATTGTTAGTAATTGCCAATTGACGAGAGAGATGTTAATTTGGAATTAATTAGCTAAATAATCATTAATCATCTATCCCCATCCCGAAATAATTTTTGATGAATTTTTATAAATAAAAGTTTCTTATTAACATTACCTGTTTTATTAGTAGAGACCAACCATCCTCATTAGATAATTTCTTCACCCGATGAGATTTTGTTGCCCTCATTTCATTTGCAACTCTTTCATCCCGAGTGGTGACAAGTAACCTACTCCCGTGAGTTCCACCACTCATGGGAGCACGCAACAGATCGCCCCAAATGGCTTGGCTTTCTTCCCAAACATCATCGAGAACAAGAAAGAACTTTTTACCCTTGACAAGTCTTTTGAGTAAAGGCGACAGCTCCGATCTTTCTTGTGCGGCACTGTGCTCACCTCCTGCCTCACTTCAATAATTCTACCTGTTTCACCTCCTTTGAGACGCAGAGCCAAACTTTTAACTGGAATTCTTGTTCAATTCTCTGATCATTGAAGATCTTTTTTGCTAGAGTGGTCTTTCCAATTCCACCCCATCCCCACAATTGCTGCAATACAAACAATTTCTCTCACACCATTCTCTTCTTCGGTAAACCAGTTCACTAGTAGCTCAGTATCTTCTTCAATCTTTTCTCCCACAATATCATCCAACACAACCAAGGGATCAGTCTTGCGGTTGGTGATCAGGTCCACTCGAGGATCTCGTTCGGAAGGCCTATGAAAGATTTGTGCTTCAGTCAAACCCAGATTGGCTTTTCTCTTGGCAATCCCCTCTAGGCGCGAATTGATATGATTGATTTAGAACCAATCTCGTGAGCAAAGAACGGGTTGCAAAAGCAAGACAAAAAGTAATTTTGAATAACGTGTCAGAGCGTACTTCTAATGTGTTGTGACAGAACCGGTAATAACATAACTAACTTTTGTTGATGTATTAAAAAATTGACACAGATGACAAAAAGTAAATTTGAATAACGACCGTTAATTCAACATAACACGGCTACTTAATTTTTGCTCTAATAAATATTCTGCTTCAGTAAAAAAATAGTAGAACTTCATGTCAAGAAAATAAAACATTATTTTTATTGTGAACAAATGTTTTTGAAGAAGTGTTTTTCTCAAATATTAATGTAAAAAAAAAAGAAATCATAAAATTTTCCGATGAAGGCGTTTTTAGTATGAAATTAAAAAACGTTTTCTCCTTTATCAGAATTCTTTCGGTTGGAATAGGGGTGTCAATGACATTCTTTTACTCGTTTATCTGACTCGAACCGTATTAGACAAGACGGGTATGGATAAGATTTTTGTATTTTTTAATTAGTTTATCGAATATGGGTAATAAGGGTAAAGATGTTCTTTCATTAACATAACGGGTACGTAAGAGTACGGATATAGACTATTTCTTACCCGCTATCATCACGGTAATAATGAAAAATAAAAATTATAATATTATATATATATAACTATATATATATATATATATATATATATATATATATATATATATATATATATAGGGATGAGCTATGGTGAGACGTGGAGTAAAACCATTTTGTACTCCATGGCACTATATTTTCATTTTGAAATAAATCTGGCTAATATGCTACATGTAGCATGGAGGGCCTCCGTGCAACGGCTCAATATTTGAGTTTTCAAATCCTAACGATCGATCTGAACCGTTCAACACGATCTCCATATGAATATGTACTTACAAACCAAATTTTACATTTTTTAGAATTTTTTTACTATTTTTTAGATAGGTAGAAAATCACTTGATCTGAATGGTACAGAATTTTCAGATCAAGTGATTTTCTACCTATCTAAAAAAATAGTAAAAAAATTCTAAAAAATGTAAAATTTGGTTTGCAAGTACATATTCATATGGAGATCATGTTGAACGGTTCGGATCGATTGTTAGGATTTTGAAAACTCAAATATTGAGCCGTTGCACGGAGGCCCTCTATGCTACATGTATCAACTTCTATTTATATAAATATATATATATATAGAGTATGACTAATGTGCTTCCTCTAGCATTTCAGCCTCGTGCTTCCGGGGGCATATCTTAGTGTTTGATGTTCAAACAACAAATCCAAACCGTTAGATGTTCAATATATATTAAAATGTACTTGGAGACCAAATTTTACATTTTTTGGAATTTTTTTACTATTTATTAAGCCACTTTGAAAATTCCAGATCATATGGTCCAGACTGTTTTTACTGTTCACCCGGATCTGGAATTTTCGAAGTGGCTTAATAAATAGTAAAAAATTCCAAAAAATGTAAAATTTGGTCTCCAAGTACATTTTAATATAGATTGAACATCTAACGGTTTGAATTTGTTGTTTGAACATCAAACACTAAGATATGCCCCCGGAAGCACGAGGCCGAAATGCTAGAGGAAGCATGTTAGCCATACTCATATATATATATATATATATATATATATATATATATATATATATAGAGCTGGGCTATGGTGAGTTGTGAAGTAAGAGGTCATTTTTACTTCACGCTCATATTTTCATTTTGAAAATCCAAACAACCGATCCGAACCGCTCAACATGTTCTAAATATTGAAATGTGCTTGGAGACTAAATTTTACATTTTTTGGAATTTTTTTACTATTTATTAAACCAATTTGAAAATCGCTGATCCGATGGTCCAGAAAATTTTACTGTTCACAGTGGATCAGCGATTTCAATGTGGCTTAATAAATAGTAAAAAAATTTCAAAAAATGTAAAATTTAGTCTCCAAGCACATTTCAATATTTAGAAAATGTTGAACGGTTCGGATCGGTTGTTTGAATGTTCAAAATGAAAATATGGCGTGAAGTAAAACAACGTTTTACTTCACAACTCACCATAGCCTATCTCTATATATATATATATATATATATATATATATATATCTATAGAGATGGGCTATTGTACTTCGCGAAGTAAAACCCCCGTTTACTTCGGGCCATATTTTGTCATTTTGAAAATCCAAACAATCGATCCGAACCGTTCAACATGTCTATATATATATTAATATGGTGACGATGAATGATATGATATAGTTTATTCATGACTAATATATATCTAGTCAATAGCACTTTTTTTTATCAGTTTACCTGATTCGTACCGTATTCGATCATGGAAGACCATTTCTTGGTAAACGATGCACAGAATTCATTATTTATGATAGATCACCAATATTTCTTCTTAGTGCTTACACTATTATTATTTTCCTTGCTTTAACAGAACATCGACAAAGTCCACTTTATAAATGATTCTGTACGGGTTCAAAATTTGGTCTCCAAGCACATTTCAATATAGAGAACATGTTGAACGGTTCAGATCGGTTGTTTGAATTTTGAAATTGCAAAAACGACTCGTTATAACTTCGGGCCGAAGTTATAACGTTATGACATTAGCCTATCTATATATATATATATATAGGAGGGATAAAGTTACAACAACCATTCTTTTTATTTTCAAAGTCGAAATCGTCGATCCAAACCGTTCAACGTGATTATCTAACTAAAATGTGCTTGCAGACCAAATTTTACATTTTTTTTGAATTTTTTTACTATTTATTAAGATGGGTACAAAATTCAATGGTCTGAATATGACTATTTTTTGTAAAATACTTAATAAATAGTAAAAAATTCTAAAAAATGTAAAATTTGATCTACAAGCACATTTTATTGTGGAGATTATGTTGAACGGTTTGGATCGACGATTTGGACTTTGAAAATGAAAAAAATGGTTGTTGTAACTCAAATTTGTTGTAACTTGATCCCTCCTCATATATATATAGATATATATATATATTAATATGGTGACGATGAATGATATGATATAGTTTTATTCATGACTAATATATATCTACTCAATAGCAATCTTTTTATCCGTTTACCTGAGTCGTACCGTATTCGATAAGATGGATACAAGTAGGATTCTATTTTTGTTTAGCTTATGGGGTGGTTTTTTTTTCATTAACATAATAGGTAAGAGTACGAAAGTACTTTCAACCGATCTATTTTGTACCCGTTGACACGTTTAGTTAGAATTAAAATAATCGGCACTGGCATGTCTGGTCAATGAAGTACAGCTTTGAAATTCAATGAAGTGCAGATTTGAAATTGGTTTCTTAATTGAAAGAACGCTTGCGTGATTACAAGCAATTATATTCAGTACTAACAGAGAGGACAAGTTCTTCAATTTTTAATTGGGATCGTGAAAGAAAAACTATCACCATCGATCATGGAAGACCATTTCTTGGTAAACGATGCACTGAATTCATTATTTATGATAGATCACCAATATTTCTTCTTAGTGCTTACACTATTATTATTTTCCTTGCTTTAACAGAACATCGACAAAGTCCACTTTATAAATGATTCTGTACGGGTTCAAATATTTGAAAGGATAAGCTTGGAGATCCAGATAACAAGACATGGATAAGCTTATAGACTCTGACAACAAGATGAGACTAACTCAATTCTCCAAATCATTATTTGAATTTCTAGTTTCGTTACTTTAAATTTTCATTTATTTTCTTTATGTTTATTTTTTCGTGATATATATATATTTGGACGAAGTTCCAACGAGGACAAGTTAAATACTATGCTATTTTTCTTAAATTTACTGAGAGCGTACAAAATTGTTTGGTGGAAAGTGCAGGAATTTTGACGATAATTGATAGTGGAAAATGCATGTACCATATAATCTAGAATAATTATTTGAGTACCCTCACTTCGGTATTCTCAAAATTCCCACACCCCATTTAGAGAAATTGTATACTATGGTTTCCATTAATTTATTATTCTAAAAAGATATGATATGGTCCCACTAATTATTATTCTAAAATCTCTGCAGCACTCTTCCTCTATAGTCACCACTAATTATTGGTGACCACTAATTATATAATCCACCTTTCACAGTCTCACACTCGTCACCGCATTAATCTTTATAGATATGATATGGTCCCCACTAATTATTATTCTAAAATCTCTACAACACTCTTCCTCTATAGTCATCACTAATTATATGATCCACCTTTCACAGTCCCCACACTCGTCATCGCGTTAATCTTTATAGATATAAATACTTGGAAGATAAGATATTAACACTTGAAAAATAAAATGTTATTACTTTGATATGTAACTTGTTATGGTCATCTCTTTTTCAGTCCCCAATCGCGCGTCCTCGCATCAACCATCCTCTAAAAAAAATAGTTGACCACATAGGTATAAATACTTCAGTTTATAGGTATAAATACTTGCAGTACTTGATATTAATACTTTCAGACGTTATCCAGTGACATATGTAAAAAATACTTACAAGTATAGGTATAAATTTTTGCACGACGAGTTCTAAATACTTGTGTGACAACGAGCCCGAAAGTACGTCATCATGGATCTTATTTGAAAAAGAAAATTGCGTAAAAGACGTTCGTGATTTTAGATTTGCAAAATTCCTCACAGATCATCAGGGATATGGACGAGATTGAACGGAGAAAAAAAATCCACATCTAAAAATGTGTATGGTTGCCACATGTAGTTTGAGTGGCCACTCACAGATATTTATGGTGCGGGTACGTTTGAGAGATTTGGTTGGGGAGACAAATATATACGTAAAAATTATTCATCTCGTAAGTATAAATATTTCTGTGCATAGATATAAATGCTTCCTTTATTAAAAATTAAAAAAAAATATTAATTTGTTATCAGTTCCCTATAATATAATAATATTTTGCTAGGTATTTGATGGCAATAGCCTACCAACAGATTTCATTAAAGAAGAAAATATATACACGTTGATGGCGATAATTGGGAGATATTCACAAGACTTGGCAAATAGACTTTCCGTTAGCCTAAGCTTAGTCTTGATCAAGAGAATTGAACACCTATTGTTCTACATATATCTTCGATTATTTTTTATGCCCCTGCATATATATTAAATTAGTATATTTCTCTATAAATGATCTAAACTCCTTGGACCTTGCAACATACACACAAGCAAATTATATTTTGCAATTCATACAACATTATGTTAGGCGACAAAGTGGTAGCGTTAGCTTTTGCATTTGTGATGGCTCTTGCCATAACAAACACATGCTTAGCACAAAACTCTCCTCAAGACTATGTTAATGCTCACAACAAGGCACGCTCGGCTGTTGGTGTTGGCCCCGTTACTTGGGATACGACAGTTCAACAATATGCGCAAAGTTATGCCAATAAAAGAAAAGGTGATTGTCAACTTATTCATTCCGGAGGACAATATGGTGAAAATCTTTTCTGGGGCAGTGGTAAGGATTATTCTGGTGTAGATGCAGTTAATGCTTGGGTTGATGAGAAACAATACTATAACTATAACACCAATACTTGTGCTTCGGGCAAAGTGTGTGGTCATTATACACAGGTTGTTTGGCGTAGCTCCACTAAAATAGGATGCGCTAAGGTGGTGTGTGATAAAAACGCTGGTATATTCATCATATGTAATTATTCTCCTCCAGGCAACTATGTAGGCCAGCGCCCTTACTAAAAGAGTTGGTATTACTTCCAAATTTGTGGTATTTTTTAAGTACTCATACGGCCCAATTAATTACAATCCATAGTACATGGCTTATTGTATGATTGATATTATATAACAAATAAGGGCCGTTTATCCCTATTGTTATGTTGATTGTTGATATATGTACTACTTGTTGTTGAATGTAATATATTTATGTTGAATGAAAGAAAATTATGCTTTGTATTTGGTATTATTGAAGATTTGATATGAGAACCAGCCTTTAGTGTAGTGGCAAAGACAATGCTTTCTGTGTAGGAGATCGCAGTTTGAAATCTGGAAGGAACAATTATTTGTGGATATTAAATAGTTGGATGGCTTGATTTCCAACTTTTAACAAATAAGTGTGATTTCATGATCTTTTGACGAACTACAAGAAACTGCAACAATATTTCGATTACGTCATTCTTTCATAAAGAAATCATGGCATTGATGAGATGGTGCTTTTAATTTTTGAAAATTTTATGGCATGATTATATTAATTAATGAAAAATTAAAGGAATCATGACATTGCTATATAATTTCGGAAATATAACATTGGGAGAATTCCTTTTAATTCATGGAAAAATTATACACTCATACCCTTAAATTACAAACAAATAAATACTCAGATTAATAAAAATAAAAATAACGGCAGCTTGGTCGCCCATTATCCAAATATTTGTGCTTGAATACGACCTAAATATGTTGTGATATATAATCGCGAGTCTTATATTTTCTCTGTCGCCTGGCTTTCATTTAATTTCCTCAGTCAATTAACCCAAAAATGCCTTCCAAAATTATAATCATTTAAAATTGTCTTCAATTATCTTCGGACCAACATAAACCGAATTTAGGACCTCAATACTATTAATTAAAAACCACCATATGAGATTTAGAGAAGAGAGGAATTTTTTATTATATCTTATTTCCTTGATTCAACGTGATTACAGTAGAGAGTATTTATACTAAGACAATGTAAAGCATAAAGGAAACCCTAATTACAATTTACTAAAATGGTAAAACTAGAATGCGCTAGAAGCTAATAGTAGAATCCTTTTGTTACTGGAATTCTTGAGAGAGGGATAAATCATCTCCATTTGATGCAGAAATGGACACATCCATTTTATTCTTGACAGCCCCCCCGCAAGCTGATGGGGTGTCAACCAGAGTCAGCTTGGATCGAAGAAGTAAAAATCGAGGTGTAGAGAGAGGCTTAGTCATGATATCTCCAAGTTGATCTTTTGAGCAAAGAAATTGAATTTGAAGTTGATGAGAGAGAACTCTTTCGCGAACAAAGTGATAGTCCAATTCGACATGTTTCGTACGAGCGTGGAACATCGGGTTAGAAGCTAGAAAGGTAGCTCCGATATTGTCACACCACAAGGTGGGAGGGTTGGGCAGAGAAACATGAAGTTCGGTGAGAAGGTATTGAACCCAAATGAGCTCAGCACTTGTGTTGGCGAGGCTACGGTACTCGGCTTCGGTGCTCGACCGAGAAACCGTGTGTTGCTTCTTAGAGCTCCAAGAGATGAGATTAGGGCCAAGGAAAATACAATACCCTGAGGTGGACCGTCGATCATCCGGACATCCCGCCCAATCAACATCACAATAGGCATGAAGGTTGAGAGAAGGATCGGGTTTGATTGCAAGACCGAAATTGGTTGAGCCTTTGAGATATCTTAAAATCCGCTTGACGGCGGTCCAGTGGGAAGTGGTGGGAGAGTGCATGTATTGAGATACCTTGTTAACCGCATAGGAGATATCAGGACGGGTAAGAGTGGCATATTGGAGCGCCCCGACAATGGAGCGGTAGAGATGCGGATCATTAAAAGGTTCTCCATCGTGCTTGGATAGAGAGAGGTTTGGAGCCATGGGTGAAGGGTATGGGTTTGCGTCTTGCATATGAGCTCGAGAAATGAGGTCTTTGATGTATTTGGCTTGGCAAAGGTGAAGACCGTCCTTTGAAGAAGACACCTCAATACCCAAAAAATAATGGAGGGGGCCGAGGTCTTTGAGAGCAAATTGAGATTGAAGATGAGTGATGAGAGCATAAATAGAGTCGGGGTGGGTACCAGTGACGATGATGTCATCGACATACACCAAGAATATGATGGTTTGGCCATTAGAATGAAGAATAAAGAGAGAAGGGTCATATTGGGAGCCATGAAACCCGTAAGCCAGTAAAGCAGAACTCAAGGTTTGAAACCAAGCCCTAGGAGATTGTTTCAGCCCATAAAGAGATTTAGAGAGAAGACATACATGGTGAGGAAAAGATGGATCGACAAATCCCGGTGGTTGTTGCATGTACACCGTTTCGTGCAAATCTCCATGCAAGAAGGCATTTTGAACATCCAATTGACGAATGGACCATCCTCTAGACAAGGCAATGGAAAGAACAATGCGAATTGTTGTAGGGCGGACTACGGGACTAAAAGTCTCCAAGTAATCGACACCTTCTTGTTGATTGAAACCTTTAGCTACTAAACGGGCTTTGTGTCGGTCAATTGTGCCATCGGGATGTCGCTTTGTTTTGTAGACCCATTTGCAACCTATAATGTGTTGATCCTGTGGTGGAGGGACAAGAGTCCAAGTACGGTTGCGAGCGAGTGCATCAATCTCGAGAGCCATTGCATCGCGCCAATGTGAGGAAGATTGAGCTTGAGAGAAGGTGGTCGGGTCAGGTGTAGGTACGGCTGAAGCGGTAAGGGCAACATGGTTGGGAAATTTTTTTGGTCTTCGTGTGTTATCCTTGGTCCGAGTAATCATGTTATGAGTGGAAGTGGATATAGTCGGATGTGGATTTGGATTAATGGGTGAGGTAGAAGAGGTTATCGGGTCAGCAGGTAGAGGTAGCGGCAAACTAGAAACAGGACCTGTTGTAGTTGGGCTAGGCTGAGAAGAGGATTGGATGGCTAAAGGAGCTGGGCCGGATGATTCCGGGCCTATAAAATCTGGGCCGAGAGGAGCAGAACTGGAGGCCGAATCTTTGTAAATAGGCAGCCATAGTGAAAGTTGCGCATCAGAGAGGGTATGAGAAGAATCAGGAGGTTCCAGGTATTGAAATGGAAATTTTTCTTCATCAAAAGAAACGTGCCTTGATACAAAAAGCTTGTTAGTGGCTATATGTAAGCATTTATATCCCTTTTGTGACAAACCATAGCCAATAAAAACACAAGGTAAGCTTCGGTTTTCGAGTTTATGAGAAGTGTAAGGTTTAAGTAAAGGGAAACATAGGCAACCTAGAACACGTAGCATAGAATAATCGGGTTGTTGGTGAAAGAGAAGGGTGTATGGGTAGCGGTAGGAAGTCGATTAATAAGGTATACTATGCTAGCAAAGATTTCATCCCAAAATTGAAGAGGTATGGAGGCCCGATTGATAGTCGCAAGAGAGAGTTCGACTATATGACGGTGTTTGCGCTCGGCAACCCCGTTTTGCTCGGGTGTGTAAGGGCAGGTGGTTTGGTGGAGGAGTTGGGGAAAGAGGCGAGATATAGGTTTGTACTCGGTGCCACCATCGGTGCGTAAGGTTTTAATAGTGCAATTAAGGAGGTTCTCAACTTGAGCTTTAAAGCGAGTAAAAGTGGATACCAACTCATCTTTAGAATGCAAGAAATAAATCCACGTGAAACGTGTAAAGTCATCAATGAAAGTCACATAATAGCGAAAACCATTGGAGGAGCAAACGGGTGCTGGACCCCACAAATCCGAATGCACTACCTCAAGAGGAGAACAAGTGAAAGTAGAACTCAAATTAAAAGGCAATTTATGACACTTAGCAACACTACAATCATGACATAAAGATAAAGTTTTGGAAGTGCAAGGTAAATTATTGGAATTTAAAACATAGTAGGTGGTTGAAGTAGAGGGATGGCCTAGACGTGCATGCCACGTGTCGGCAGAAACTCGAACACCTAGGTAAGCTTGAGGAGTTGAAGGAAGGAAGGAAATGGAGTAGAGGCCTTGATGGAGCTTAGCTTGAAGAAGAGGGACCTTGGTGTGGGAATCCTTTATAATACAATAATTAGAAGAGAATTCAAGGATTAGTGAATTATCATGTAGCAATTTAGATGGCTTAAGAGATTTTTGGTAAAATTTGGAACATGCAAAATGTCACGAAGAAATATTTTGCAAGTGGAAAAGGTGAAAGTAGTAGAACCAATGTGTTGAATAGCCATACCGGTCCCATTACCAATGTGGAGAGAGTCAAGGCCATCATAAGGAAGATATGACGAGAGATTGTTCAAGTCACTCGTGACGTGATGAGTTGCACCGGAGTCGAGGTACCACTCGGAGGTGGTAGGAGGTGGGGTCGGCTGAGCCACATAGGCTTGAGGAGTGATGGTCGGTCCATATCTCTCGTCAAATCGATACCAGCAAATGGAGGCATTGTGACCCCGTTTTGTGCAAATTTGAAAGTTCGGTGGAGACAGGGGCTGGTGCTCGGTTTGAATTAAAGGGGGCTCGGTTCTGGGGAGCAGTAGTATGGGGGGCCTGTGTAGGCGTAGGGAGCAGAGGGGCCTGGGTCTGAGGAGGGTACCGGGCCTGTGTAGAAGGGCGCGGCCCAAAATTAGGGGGCCGAGTAGAAGGTCCAGGGGGCCTGGTAAAACGGGGCCGGGGGCCTGTCGGTTTGGGATTGAAGGGGTTTGGTTTTAGAGGGGCATTACCAGGGTGCGGAGCAGAAACGGCAAAGGCAGCGGGGTGGGAGGGAGTCATGTGCTGAGATTGCAGCAGTGATTCGTGACTCAAAAGGAAGGAGCGCAAATCAGGCATGGTAAACGGCTCATGGCGAGTAGTGGCCATTACCACGAAGGAGTTGAATTCGGCGCCGAGACCAGCAAGGACATGAATGACAAGGTCGTCATCAGAAACTGGAGACCCGATAAAGGCCAGTTCATCGGCAATTGCTTGCATTTTCTCAAGGTATTCGGTGCAGGTGGAGCCGCCTTTAACCGTAGTCTGGAGATTTCGGCGGAGTTCAGCCAAGCGAGCCCGAGAAGTGGCAGAAAAGGTGTGCTTAAGATTGGACCAAAGGGCAGATGAGGAGAAGCAATTAACTACTTGAGAGAGAAGAGTATCGGACAATGAAGCCCGCAGCCAACCAAGAAGAAGCTGATCCTGCTTGTAAGCAGGATTGTCAACAGTTCGGCCATCTATGGTAATGGTAGCTGGTGGTGGTGGAGAGGTGAGATAACTATGAAGTCCATGGCCATGTAGGATAGGCTCGATTTGGGACTTCCATGCCAAATAGTTAGATCTGGTGAGTTTGGTGGAGATAGGGATATTAAGAATAACAATTGAGTCTGTGGTAGGAGGAGGAGGAGGAGGAGGAGGATTAGCAATAATAGGGATTTCAACTGTATCAGCCATTAGGGCGGCTCTGATACCATATGAGATTTAGAGAAGAGAGGAATTTTTTATTATATCTTATTTCCTTGATTCAACGTGATTACAGTAGAGAGTATTTATACTAAGACAATGTAAAGCATAAAGGAAACCCTAATTACAATTTACTAAAATGGTAAAACTAGAATGCGCTAGAAGCTAATAGCAGAATCCTTCTGTTACTGGAATTCTTGAGAGAGGGATAAATCATCTCCATTTGATGCAGAAATGGACACATCCATTTTATTCTTAACACACCAGCGTGATTCTTCTAGCATGTCCCTAGTACAACGAATTTACATCAAAAAAAAGTTAGCTTGCATAAAATAATTTAAAAATTAAATTAACTGTTTTTTTAAACAGGTTTTACAAATTCCCGTGCAGCCCAGGTCCAGATTAGCAGTTTCAGAAAACCGGAAGTCATTAATATAAAATCCAAACTTAAAATCAAAACTCTTTTTAAGCCCGTCTGAAAAAAGAGAGGATACTTTTAATTTAGCCTTCCACTGTCACGCCTTCATTCAATCAATCAATTTCTAACCCCAAAAGAGCTGAATCCATATCTTTAGAGGTAAGAGAATATTTCTGTTTAGATCCAGGCTGAACCGTTCCGAGATAGAATGCACAAATTAAGCCTCTTTAATACTCATATCGGAATCTAAGTAAAAATATTTTGTTACTTAGGTGATATGAATTCGGAAAAACTTCGTGCCAGATCACAATAAATGGAAAACAAAATTGTTTACCTGACATCTTGCGCTTCCTAGTTTCGATTTTTACTTCAAAAAATGCTTAGTTCCAACAAATTATATATTATGATAAAAAAATTCTTCACATGAGGTCAGAATATATAGTGTCGGGCTACATGGTTAAATTGGGCCTAAGAGAGTGTCAATCATGCTTACCAAGTCGGGCCATATGGTAGTTATTCATTTCTATTTTGAATAAGTATATTACAGGCCACATCTTATCCGACAACAGCTACGATTCATGAAATTTCAGATTGAATATCATCCCTCCAATCAAATAATCTGTATTTTTTATATTCAATGCATCATTTTGATATTTTTTTACGTATAGAAGTCTAAATTTAGTTAAACACGTACTCGCCATACGTACCGTGGACACAAAATGATAAGAATTAAAATTAAATATACTTAAATCACAATGGAAAAGCTATTGATATCTTCCGTTTTTTGTTCTCCTTAAATTTTCCTTTAATTTCCTGATCTTTCCTTCAATGCATATAATCTCATGAATAAGAATTATTTTATACATGCCATGAAAGTAAGAATAGGTAATGAATCATTCCATTAATTTGTTACATGACATGAAAGTGAGAATTCTATCTGGACAATTTCATTACATTAATGCTACATTTAAGTTGTACCTGATTTCTAAAGAAATGTCATAATTTAAGTTGAGAGCCACAATTTTTATGTGATTTAGAAGTATTGAGAATTAAATTATCTGTGGTCTTAATAATCTTCCACAAATATAATTTACTCCTGCACCCCTGCATGTAATATTTTGCTGAGCAACATCCTCTTAGCATGAGATAAATTTGATGGCAATTAGAGAATAATGTAGCTTGATGATCTAATTTGTCGGTCTGTACAATAACTTCACTATTAATTTGTGTTAAATGAAGAAATAAAAAAAAAATATGTGTTCCTATTCATCTTCGAATTTAGTATATATATTAATTTGCTCCTATGCTCAATTGTATTTTCTCATACAGTAAAATTACAGAAGTTCGAACCTACTTAAAGTACTACTTTATACCTAACAATAACCACTTCTTTTTAAAAATACAGTTTAATCTAAATATAACATCTACTTTTCCAACACTGCCCTTGCTGTGCATTATGCAGAAAATGCTATTACATGACTTAAACTATAGACTCTATGCTAATTATAGAATATACGACTAACTCAACTATTGAATCAATATTCAACATAAAATTCTGCAAACCACAAACCATGATTGAAATAATAGCCAGCATGGTTGTATTTCAAGTTTCCAAAAACAACTAATACCGATATCAGCCCCTGGCTGGTACAATAACCAAGATACTGCAACAAATGACAGACAGATAACAGACACCTAGATCAAAAGCACCACTACGGTCTCTAACTCTTATAACTAAGCAATAAAATTTGCTTCAAAAGGAAATGAGAAATGAGAAGTACCCTGTTGAAAAGCCCAATTAATTTGTCGCATGTTGTACTAAGAGGCACATGCGGTTTCAGGGCGGAGGGATGTGGCTTACCCGAATCATTGCCACAGAAACAAACTATCACTAGAGAAGGCTGTACCGTTGAATCCTGATTTAAAATCACATAGCAGTTTAGGTCTGGACTGAACTGAGATAACGTACTTTCTTATCCAGGTAAAGAAAGCAGATCACTCAGAGAACCCAAAAATGCTGCCTCAACTGGTACCTAAGGCAAAGATACACTAGTGGTACGAAAACCAAAACAGGTACTGGCCGCCAACACCACTTAAAGAAAAGATTAAACAAAAAATCAGAAGGAAAAAACAGCTAAATAACTTCGGCCAACAACATCAGACACTTCAACAGAGAATTTAGGCAAACTAGTCCCAACAAAGTGGAAATTGTTAGAAATGCAGTTTTTGTTTTGGCACCATGTATGAATAGTACTTTGGGTTTCACTTTTTTGGCGCCTCTTCGAATTTTGTCCTGTCTTTAATTCTCAGTATCTCCATGTCTAATCAAATAACTATAACTCTTCGTCTCTTCTCTCTTTAAAACTTTTTCTCCTTACTCTCCTCCTATTTATTTTTCTCGTAATTAAAGTGCACTCATCTCTCTTTAGGGTTTTGGCGTCATTGTGTAAACACCACTAATTTTCCATTTTCCTTTCTAATCTCAGTTAGCTAGGTTTTCTTCGGAGTAAGAAGGATTCGAAGTAGGAGGCACACCAAGAAGAAGCGTGAAAGACTCAAAAAGAAGGATTTCTCAACAACGGATTTTGATCTCTCTCTCACTCATTGTGAAAATCAAGACTTCTTTCAGGTTTAATAGCTTAAATTTGTATGCTAGGTCCCTCTCCTCTCTTTCATTTTTTGTTTCTGTTAATAATTATTTAGTATGGTTTGCTTAAATTAGAATTGAAACTAGAGTTTGTAAACTTGTGAAATTAGAAATTATGATAAACTTACTTTACTGTTTAGAGCATTGTCTTTCTTAATTTAACAAGCTTTTGAATAAGTTTGCAAAAATAAACAACTTAAAGGTCTATAATATAAAAATGACAAAAGATGTTAGTTTAGCAACATTTGTATAATGTTTAGTTTAGCAATGTTATTTTTTTGTTTGTGTAGGCGAAATGATTAGCCAAAATAGTCATTACTCATCAAATCTTTCTTGCAAAAGATGTCATAAGCCATGTATTGTGCTTCTTTTGTGGACCAAAAAGAATCCGGTCAGAGAATTTTATAAATGTTCAGAATGCAATAAATGGATGGACTGGTGCGACAATACCACCAATTTTAATAACACAAGTTTCAATTCTTAGACGCAACATCACAAACAAGTTGCAAGATATAAAATTGAAACAAAAGTCACTTTGATCTTCAAGAAACAGTTAGTAGTATTAATTGTACATTGTGTGTTGATGCTTGTGATTTGTTTATTAATTGTTGTGTTGTTGTTTCATTTGAATTAGGGGATGTGACTTTGTAGATGTTGATTGGTAATGTATAATTGATTACTGTTTTCTGTATGTTGTGAATGTTGATTATTTATTGAATTAATGCATAATTATTTATTGTATGTTTAATGGATAGCAGCAAATATGGAAGTTGGCCAATTATTAATCGAATAAAAAGAAAATCATGTAAGGTTCTAAATAACAAACCGTGAACGCTATCCAAAATGATACATGGATGAATTGTAGAAACCGTGTATACAACCCTTGTTATTGTACACAGTTACTTTGACCGTGTAAAAACCACCATTTTCAGCGGGTTTTTTTTAATCTGACACGGTGAGATTTTATTAATTGTGTATGTTAGTATTTTATAGACACTATTTTTCTTTGTGACAAAAACAAAAATTAAGAAAATAATCTTCTTTTTTTAACCTCTGATTTCCAAACAGCAAGCGTGCTATTTAAAAGAAAAATGAATGATTTTGTTTGTCCGAACAAATCATCCAATCTCGTCCGGACAACTAATTTTTCTTTATATTACCAAACTATAAGCTTTGACCATAAAAACAAACAGAAAAAAAAAAAATGGAATTGGAAAATACAACCCAACACAAATAACAAAAAAAAACAGGCAAACCTAAGTAGATAAAAAATCAAATAAAAAACACCCTTCTACAGAAATCTCCTTCGATCCAATTATTTATTTTACCCCCAACAGTCAAGATTGCTCTTTTCCAGATCACAAAATTGACGCCTTTCATTTGTAATCCTACAATGCACAAACAGAAAATATTAATTAGATTTTTAGTACTGAAACTTTCACATGTACTATGCATCAAATCCACAACCTAATTAAGAATTGATGTCATGTTTCCAAAATTAAACTTGTGTGTTCTTTCTTCGTGCTATATCTATTTGATGAAACTTGATACCTGCATTAGATAACTGTATATAACTCTAGATAATCCCAGTTTAAGTCACATACCAAAAAACAAAACATGGAAATAAATAAATGGTGCTTATAACATATATGGATTACCACTCAATGCCTAAATTTACTATTTACAAGTTGAATTCCAAACTAAAATCATTGGATTTGCTGCATTATGACAGGGAACATGTGAAGAACATAAAATCTGTCAAATTCAAGCACCATCTGCACACCCTCATCAATGCAATACAGACCAATTCGTGTTATATTTGTTTGCATGGATTCAAATTGAAAAAAAAAATATCAATTAAAGTGTTAGAAAAACCTATCTCTCAGTTTTTTATTGAACATTTATCGGTTGGTTAATTAAAATACCAGAATGCACGAGTACAAAACCTGTATAACTTCTTTTAGAGATATTGTATGAATGTTATGAATTAGATAATTGAGATATAGTACTATCTGAGCCAGTCTGAAACAGTTTTCACTCCTTTTGTCAAATTCAAATATACTAGACATTTGAGATTTCCAATGGAACTCGGAATTTTTTTTATCATTAAACCACTTGCATCCAAGTATGTTAGATGGACGAGGTTACACAAGAATTTGGTAAGCTTGACAAATTGGAGAAGCTAAGATCTAACTTGCGAAGTTTTGAAAATGCTTTGAACAGATCATCAAATGCAATTTCAGGTATGGCACGGATCAATATTGTTCTCAATCCTTTTTTCAGTTTAATTACTTCATAGTTGACCATATTTCTTTCTACAGATAATCGTCGTACTTTTAGCGAACCCCCAAAAGGGGGTAAATCTTCTCCCTCCCGTAACACACAATTCTCATCTTTTCCTATTTGTCTGGCGAAAAACCATAAAAGGTCATGCATTTTGCATTGTCCATTATCATAAAATTCGCTAGTATTTTCCAAAAGATTTTGTACCAGTAACTCCACGTAGTACTCATTTCCCAACTCCCAAAAAACCTCATCTTGCAAAAATCCTTCCGCATGCCAATTATAGATTAAACAATTTTTAAAAAGCTTACTATCTTCAGGAAAGAGGGAGCAAAAGATGAAGCACTGCTTCAGAGGCGATAAAGGTCCTCGTAACCATGGTTCAAAAAATCGGCCGATTCCGAGTCAACTCGGCCGATTCAACTCGGAATCGGACGGGACCGGGCCGAGTTTTACCCGATTCTCGGGTCTATGCGATTTTCTCAGAAAAAATCGGATGAACAGTGACGGAATCGGCCGAGTTTTCCGATTTTCCGGCCGACTCAAGCCGAGTTACACCGAGTCAACCGAGTTTTACTCCGATTTGAGCCGATTGAAAGAAAAAATGACAGATTCCCACTAACCTCAACCGAGTCTCAGCTGGCTTTGATGTCGTAGGGTGACTTGACCGTATGGAGGCTTGAAGAAAGGCTGAGCAAGGAGGTATTTCTGATTGAAGAACAATGCAATAGGTGAAGCGAAGGGAGACGTGTAGAAGAGCAGCCCCGTACGAGTGATTTCTAACCATTTTCGCGGATACTGGTGAGGTGGAGGAGAGTTGTCACTTGTCAGACAAGAGAAGAGAAGGAAAGTTTCACTAAGAACCCTGATCTGTTCAGTATTTACCAAACAAAAGGGGCGGAACTCAAGAGGCATTTAATTAGGCTGTAGATGAAGGGATGGGATTTACGGCTTTAAATTCTAGTATTAAAATGTAATCTAAAGCATATATCTTATGTTCAATTAATACAAGTGCGAGATTTTCATAAAAAAAGAAGATAATTATCTAATTCTCGTCAATAAATTCATCAGATAAATTCATAAGAGAATTAACATTCTAATGTCAAAAAAAAAAAATAATAATAACATTCTAAATCGAAACAAGGTGGAGAAATTTGTTGTAGAAAATTATATAATCTAGTGATATGTTCTAGCCTTACTGGTATTAATATTGAATATTATGTTCTATTTATGTTTTATTTTTAATTTGTTGTTGCATTAATATTGAATATTATGGTTTAGATTCAAAATTATACTCACATTTTATTTCATTTTGTTACAAAATTGTACAACAATATCCCTATTTGTATTTTAATACAGAGGACGATGAGATGATCCAGCCAGCACGGTATAGTTTTCGGCAACAAAAAATATGTTATATTTATAATGCTTGTATTATATTATATAATTAGTGGATTATTTGAGTGTAATATTTTGTCATAACATAGTTTTTTTACAAATTATTTTTACTATTTTTTTCCTACTTTTTGGCTACAAAACAACTTTCTGCCAAAAAAACCCGAGTTACCGATCCGATTCTTCCGATTCCGGCCGATTCATCCGATTCTGATTCCACGGTCAAGAACCCGATTCCGATTCCGATTCCGAGTTTCAGAACCATGCTCGTAACTCAAATGGAAAGCATGGTGGATACTTGATGCAAGCCCAATCAATTGACCACATATTGCTTTTGAAAATTGTTTGACACTCGATTATGGTTTTGCGGTTCAGTACACCACCTATGATTTTGATAGCAAGAGGCAAACCATCACATTTTTCAACTAATTGCAACCCAATGTCCTTAAATTCTTGAATCTCACTCTCCTCAGTTTTAAAAACCTGTTAGATAAATGAATAGAAAGTTAGGAGTTTCATTGCTTTCATTTTTATTCGAGATATATGTCAAGCATCTTAGAACTTTAGAAGTTGAAAGATCGTTGTAGATTTATAGATCCATGGCTGTGATAAAATACCGAGATAGAGCAAAAATCAAATAGCTCATTCAGATATAACAAAAACTCTTTTCCAAAGAAAGAGAAAAATTAGGATAGAAGTCAGTCCAACCAACTTATAAATTAGACGATTTCATTCTTGTGCTCAAACTAGAAAGCATTGGAACCAACTATGGGGCATCTTTGTTCGATGTAGAATCGAGGGTTACTGAGTAATTTTTTATAACTTAATTTCGAATCTTCACTCCCTAAAAAAATATAAACTTGTTTAACCAAGCTAAATAAAATTGTAGTATGTGCATCACAGTATATAGATCCCTGATGTATGTGATGCACCTTATTTTGACAAATGAAATAATCTTGTGCATCAGAACATATATATCCCTGCTTACTCTGCTTTATGCCTAAATTAATTACGCCAGGCAACACTAAATGGTGAAGTACACAACAAATACACAATTTTCAGTAGTGGTTATATATCATAAAGAAATTATTTAACTGCAATTCTTCTTCTTTTCAGTAATAGGGGAAGTTAGCCATCTTAGTTGTACCAACCATGAAACAGAACAAGTAATCATTATTCTAGCGTATTACTTTGGAAGGAACATTCACAACCAATTATTAACAAAATATGTAGAAGACAGTTCTAAATTTGATAATGTGTACTTGTATTGGAAATTTGATATCAAACAGTATAATTTTTTTACAAAGAACTAGTGTTCTTTGTAATTAGGCAGCAATATTATAGAAGAGTAGAATTAATGGTCGCCAAATGCTGTATAAAATAAAATAAAAATTAAATAAATGTTTTGAAAGCAAAAATATGAAATTTATTTAAGAATATATTGTTAGTAATTGCCAATTGACGAGAGAGATGTTAATTTGGAATTAATTAGCTAAATAATCATTAATCATCAATCCCCATCCCGAAATAATTTTTGATGAATTTTTATAAATAAAAGTTTCTTATTAACATTAACTGTTTTATTAGTAGAGACCAACCATCCTCATTAGATAATTTCTTCACCCGATGAGATTTTGTTGCCCTCATTTCATTTGCAACTCTTTCATCCCGAGTGGTGACAAGTAACCTACTCCCGTGAGTTCCTCCACTCATGGGAGCACGCAACAGATCGCCCCAAACGGCTTGGCTTTCTTCCCAAACATCATCGAGAACAATAAAGAACTTTTTACCCTTGACAAGTCTTTTGAGTAAAGGCGACAGCTCCGATCTTTCTTGTGCGGCACTGTGCTCACCTCCTGCCTCACTTCAATAATTCTACCTGTTTCACCTCCTTTGAGACGCAAAGCCAAACTTTTAACTGGAATTCTTGTTCAATTCTCCGATCATTGAAGATCTTTTTTGCTAGAGTGGTCTTTCCAATTCCACCCATACCCACAATTGCTGCAATACAAACAATTTCTCTCACACCATTCTCTTCTTCGGTAAACCAGTTCACTAGTAGCTCAGTATCTTCTTCAATCTTTTCTCCCACAATATCATCCAACACAACCAAGGGATCAGTCTTGCGGTTGGTGATCAGGTCCACTCGAGGATCTCGTTCGGAAGGCCTATGAAAGATTTGTGCTTCAGTCAAACCCAGATTGGCTTTTCTCTTGGCAATCCCCTCTAGGCGCGAATTGATATGATTGATTTTAGAACCAATCTCGTGAGCAAAGAACGGGTTGCAAAAGCAAGACAAAAAGTAATTTTGAATAACATGTCAGAGCGTACTTCTAATGTGTTGTGACAGAACCGGTAATAACATAACTAATTTTTGTTGAAGTATTCAAAAATTGATGCAGATGACAAAAAGTAAATTTGAATAACGACTGTGAATTCAACGTCTAAACACGGCTACTTAATTTCTCTAAACATATAAACATAAAAATTGTATAATAGACACATAATTATTATTGAATACATATTAATTTTTTTTTACACAATTCAAATTTGCTACCGATGATTTCAATATATATAATAGAGATGGCGAAAGAACGGATAAATGAAGTTATATGTTATGATCTACATGACAAGTCAAAATTATATTAGTTTTGTTATTTTTTAAGTAATTCTATATTTAACATGTATTTGAAGCAAGTTGATGGTCAATTAGTAGTATGTTAGTGCTTTTTATTTTTGGATGCGTGCCTATTATAATCGTTAATTGCATTTAACTTTAAAGTATTCATGTTCCGTAGTATATTAATGTAATCAAGAAAAGAAGAAATTGAATGACTTATCCAAATTACTTTTATTGAGATGCAAACTAAGATGGTGATTTCCTCTTTTGACCTCAAAGGCAATTTAATCAACACCATATGAATATCTTTCATAATTAGAGTGCCAAAACCCGTGAGGCAAAATCACTCTTTCATTGTCTATCTTCACGCACCTTTTGTTTCTTTTTTCATACTTTTCATGACTTATAAATATCAATTTGTTCTCCTTTGTTCAAAATAAATTATATTAAAAAAAATAATATATTTGTTATTTATACTATTTGAATATTAGACATCAGAGAAAATTAATTATCTGGTATCTAGACAAAAAAAACAGTACTATGGTTTAAAGAGATGAGATTGTAGTTTAATAATAGATGTGATATATGAGAAGGATGTGACTTTAGCTGAGAAACATGCCTTACAAAAAAATCAATTTTAAAATTTAATATTATAAAATTTATGTTAAAACTTAACAAAATAATGTAAAACTTAATTATGCGAATAAAAACAAAATAATGAGAAATATTTTTTATATAAAAATAAAAATAGTTTTTAATAAAAGGGATTGATGTAATTTTTTCTCTTCCAAAAAAATACTTTATATTCTACATCTTAAAGTATTTATATGTAATGCTCAAGTCACCATTGTTTTTTTTTTTGCAGAATTATTAAGATTTTAATTAGAAGAGAGGTTGAAATTAGAATGAGAGCCAAACAAATTATGAGAAAAAAAATTGTATTACAACTTAACTTAAATTACATAGAGTAAAATGACTTATTTATAACAAATAGATTCTCTAAAAAACTATCCTTTATACTAATAACAAATATACTTATTAATAACATTTTCTTCTTCATTGAGCATATCAAATTTTCAGCATGCTATTTAATTTATTCTTGCAACTTCTAAAAAATATATAATTTGTGATAATATCATTAGTGATACACATAACAATAATAAAAACATTCATGTTATATTTTGTTAAATTAGTAAAAATATAATTTTTAGAATATTAATTTTCTATGACAAAAATATATTTATATTTTATATTTATTTTTTCGAAAATATCAATATATCTGGATTCAAATAAAGCTACATATAATAGGTGTAATTATCAGTCATGGACAAAAAATGTACCTACCAATCAACTATTTCTGTCGTAAACGCCAAAAAAAAAAATCTCGAATAATTTAAATTCCATTGAATTTATTTCCTTGACACTCTCCATTTCATCTTAAAAGGGAACCCTCCATTTTATTTCTTTGACTTCCAAGGCAAGTGCCAACTTGTCAAAGTGATGCAACTGGAGAAAATGATGGTTCAATTTTTAATTCTTGATTTATGATGGTTCCATCAAATTAATTTCCTTGCCTCTCTCCATTTCATCTTAAAACGGAACCCTAGATTTCGTTTCTTTGACTTCCAATCAAGGCAAGTGCCAAATTGTCAAGGTGATGCAACTGGAGAAAATGATGATTGCATTTTTAATTCTTGATATATTAAGGTACGGACCTATATTAAGTATTATTTATGTGTTAAGGCAAAATGATATAATTGATACCATTTTATTTTATCGGTGATATACAGTAACATTTTATTTTGATATAAATATCGATTTGCTGCAAATAAATATTCTGCTTCAATTAAAAAATAATAAAACTTCATGTCAAGAAAATAAAACATTATTTTTTTGGGAACAAATGTTTTTGAAGAAGTGTTTTTCTCAAATATTAATGTAAATAAAAAAAGAAATCATAAAATTTTCCGATGAAGGCATTTTTGTATGAAATTAGAAAACGTTTCTCGTTTATCAGAATTCTTTCGGTTGGAATAGGGGTGTCAATGACATTCTTTTACTCGTTTTTCTGACTCGAACCGTATTAGATAAGATGGGTATGAATAAGATTTTTGTATTTCTTTAGTTTATCGAATATGGGTAAGGGTAAATATGTTCTTTCATTAACATAAAGGTTACGTATATAAGAGTACGGATAAAGACTATTTCTTACCCGCTATCATCACGGTAATAATTAAAAGTAAAAATTATAATATTATATATATATATATATATATATAGATAGCCTAATGTCATAACGTTATAACTTCGGCCGAAGTTATAACGAGTCGTTTATTAGTTTTAAAATCCAAACAACCGATCCGAACCGTTCAAGTTTTTCTAAATATTGAAATGTGCTTGGAGACCAAATTTTACATTTTTTGGAATTTTTTTACTATTTATTAAGCCACTTTGAAAATCGCAGATCTGCTGTAAATAGTAAAAAACAGTAAAATTTTCTGGACCACCAGATCAGTATTTTCAAAGTGGCTTAATAAATAGCAAAAAAATTCCAAAAAATATAAAATTTGGTCTCCAAGCACATTTCAATATAGAGAACATGTTGAACGGTTCAGATCGGTTGTTTGAATTTTGAAATTGCAAAAACGACTCGTTATAACTTCGGGCCGAAGTTATAACGTTATGACATTAGCCTATCTCTCTCTATATATATATATATATATAGGAGGGATAAAGTTACAACAACCATTTTTTATTTTCAAAGTCGAAATCGTCGATCCAAACCGTTCAACGTGATTATCTAACTAAAATGTGCTTGCAGACCAAATTTTACATTTTTGAATTTTTTTACTATTTATTAAGATGGGTACAAAATTCAATGGTCTGAATATGACTATTTTTTGTAAAATAATTAATAAATAGTAAAAAAATTCTAAAAAATGTAAAATTTGATCTACAAGCACATTTTATTGTGGAGATTATGTTGAACGGTTTGGATCGACGATTTGGACTTTGAAAATGAAAAAAATGGTTGTTGTAACTCAAATTTGTTGTAACTTGATCCCTCCTCATATATATATAGATATATATATATATATATATATATATATTAATATGCTGACGATGAATGATATGATATAGTTTTATTCATGACTAATATATATCTAGTCAATAGCACTCTTTTTATCCGTTTACCTGATTCGTACCGTATTCGATAAGATGGATACAAGTAGGGTTCTATTTTTGTTTAGCTTATGGGGTGGTTTTTTTTTCATTAACATAATAGGTAAGAGTACGAAAGTACTTTCAACCGATCTATTTTGTACCCGTTGACACGTTTAGTTAGAATTAAAATAATCGGCACTGGCATGTCTGGTCAATGAAGTACAGCTTTGAAATTCAATGAAGTGCAGATTTGAAATTGGTTTCTTAATTGAAAGAACGCTTGCGTGATTACAAGCAATTATATTCAGTACTAACAGAGAGGACAAGTTCTTCAATTTTTAATTGGGATCGTGAAAGAAAAACTATCACCATCGATCATGGAAGACCATTTCTTGGTAAACGATGCACTGAATTCATTATTTATGATAGATCACCAATATTTCTTCTTAGTGCTTACACTATTATTATTTTCCTTGCTTTAACAGAACATCGACAAAGTCCACTTTATAAATGATTCTGTACGGGTTCAAAATATTTTGAAAGGATAAGCTAGCTTGGAGATCCAGATAACAAGACATGGATAAGCTTATAGACTCTGACAACAAGATGAGACTAACTCAATTCTCCAAATCATTATTTGAATTTCTAGTTTCGTTACTTTAAATTTTCATTTATTTTCTTTATGTTTATTTTTTCGTGATATATATATATTTGGACGAAGTTCCAACGAGGACAAGTTAAATACTATGCTATTTTTCTTAAATTTACTGAGAGCGTACAAAATTGTTTGGTGGAAAGTGCAGGAATTTTGACGATAATTGATAGTGGAAAATGCATGTACCATATAATCTAGAATAATTATTTGAGTACCCTCACTTCAGTACTCTCAAAATTCCCACACCCTATTTAGAGAAATTATATACTATGGTTCCCACTAATTTATTATTCTAAAAAGATATGATATGGTCTCCACTAATTATTATTCTAAAATCTCTGCAGCACTCTTCCTCTATAGTCACCACTAATTATTGGTCACCACTAATTATATGATCCACCTTTCACAGTCCCCACACTCGTCACCGCATTAATCTTTATAGATATGATATGGTCCCCACTAATTATTATTCTAAAATCTCTACAACACTCCTCCTCTATAGTCATCACTAATTATATGATCCATCTTTCACAGTCCCCACACTCGTCATCGCGTTAATCTTTATAGATATAAATACTTGGAAGATAAGATATTAACACTTTGAAAAATAAAATATTAATACTCTGATACGTAACTTGTTATGATCATCCATTTTTCAGTCCCCAATCGTCCTTGCGTCAACCTTCCTCTAAAAAAAATAGTTGACCACATAGGTATAAATACTTCAGTTTATAGGTATAAATACTTGTAGTACTTGATATTAAGACTTTCAGACATTATCTAGTGACATATGTAAAAAATACTTACAAGTATAGGTATAAATTATTGCACGATGAGTTCTAAATACTTGTGTGACGACGAGCCCGAAAGTACGTCATCATGGATCTTATTTGAAAAAGAAAATTGCGTAAAAGACGTTCGTGATTTTAGATTTGCAAAATTCCTCATAGCTCGTCAAAAATATGGACGAGATTGAACGAAGAAAAAATCCACCTCTAAAAACGTGTATGGTTCTCACATGTAGTTTGAGTGGTTGCTCACAGGTATTTATAGTGCGGGTACGTTTGGAAGATTTGGTTGGGGAGACAATTATATACGTAAAAATTATTTATCTCATAAGTATAAATATTTATGTGTGTAGGTATAAATACTTCATTGCATAGTTATTAAAACTTTAAACAAAAAATAATTGCTGGAGTTTTGCAGTCCTCCATGTAGTTATGATAATTATGGTAAGGATATAGTACGGATACTGTAGCGCGAATAGCTCCCTATAATCTAATAAGATTTTGCTATGTATTATTTGATGGCGACAGTTTTTTTTTTTTTTAAGGTCGGCAGGCCAATAGCCTACCAACAAATTTCATTAAAGAAGAAAATTATTTACACGTTGATGGCGTAATTGGGAGATATTCACAAGACTTGGCAAATAGACTTTCCGTTAGCCTAAACTTACTTAGTCTTGCTCAAGAGAATTGAACACCTATTGTTCTACGTATATCTTCGATTATTTTTTATGCCCTTGCATATATATTAAATTATTATATTTCTCTATAAATGATCTAAACTCCTTGGACCTTACAAAACATACACACAAACAAACTATATTTTGCAATTAATACAACATTATGTTAGGCGACAAACTGGTAGCGTTAGCTTTTGCATTTGTGATGGCTCTTGCCATGACAAACACATGCTTAGCACAAAACTCTCCTCAAGACTATGTTAATGCTCACAACAAGGCACGCTCGGCTGTTGGTGTTGGCCCCGTTACTTGGGATCGGACAGTTCAAGCATATGCGCAAAGTTATGCCAATAAAAGAAAAGGTGATTGTCGACTTATTCATTCCGGAGGAAAATATGGTGAAAATCTTTTCTGGGGCAGTGGTAAGGATTATTCTGGTGTAGATGCAGTTAATGCTTGGGTTGATGAGAAACAATACTATAACTATAACACCAATACTTGTGCTTCGGGCAAAGTGTGTGGTCATTATACACAGGTTGTTTGGCGTAGCTCCACTAAAATAGGATGCGCTAAGGTGGTGTGTGATAACAACGCTGGTATATTCATCATATGTAATTATTCTCCTCCTGGCAACTATGTAGGCCAGCGCCCTTACTAAAAGGGTTGGTATTACTTTGAAATTTGTGGTATTTTAAAGTACTCATACGGCCCAATTAATTACAATCCATAGTACATGGCTTATTGTATGATTGATATTATATAACAAATAAGGGCCGTTTATCCCTATCGTTATATTGATTGTTGATGTGCTTCTTGATGTTGAATGTAATATATTTATGTTGAATGAAATAAAATTGTGCTTTGTATTTGGTATTATTGAAAATTTGATATGAGAACCAGCCTTTAGTCTAGTGGCAAAGACAATGCTTTCTGTGTAGGAGATCGCAGGTTCGAAATCTGGAAGGGGCAATTCTTTGTGGATATTAAATATAGTTGAATGGCTTGATCTCCAACTTTTAACGAATAAGTGTGATTTCATGATCTTTTGACGAACTAGAAGAAACTGCAACAATATTTCGATTACGTCATTCTTTCATAAAGAAATCACGGCATTGATGAGATGGTGCTTTTAATTTTTGAAAATTTTATGGCACGATTATATTAATTAATGAAAAATTAAAGGAACCATGACATTGCTATATAATTTCAAATTATTAAAGGAAATATAACATGGGGATAATTCCTTTTATTTCATGGAAAAATTATACACTCATACCCTTAAATTACAAACAAATACTCAGATTAATAAAAATAAAAATAACGGCAGCTTGGTCGCCCATTATCCAAATATTTGTGCTTGAATACGACCTAAATATTTATATTCATCCAAAATTGTCTTCAATTATCTTTATTTCTGAATTGCTAAAAAGATTTAGCTTATTTCTTCGATCGGACCAACATAAATTAACCGAATTTAGGACCTCCATACTATTAAAAACCACCAGCGTGATTCTTCTAGCATCTCCCTAATACAACGAATTTACATAAAAAAAAAAGTTAGCTAGCTTGCATAAAATAATTTAAAAATTAAATTAACTATTTTTTTAAACAGGTTTTACAAATTCCCGTGCAGCCCAGGTCCAGATTAGCAATGATCTAAACTCCTTGGACCTTACAAAACATACACACAAACAAACTATATTTTGCAATTAATACAACATTATGTTAGGCGACAAAGTGGTAGCGTTAGCTTTTGCATTTGTGATGGCTCTTGCCATGACAAACACATGCTTAGCACAAAACTCTCCTCAAGACTATGTTAATGCTCACAACAAGGCACGCTCAGCTGTTGGTGTTGGCCCCGTTACTTGGGATCGGACAGTTCAAGCATATGCGCGAAGTTATGCTAATAAAGAAAAGGTGATTGTCGACTTATTCATTCCGGAGGACAATATGGTGAAAATCTTTTCTGGGGCAGTGGTAAGGATTATTCTGGTGTAGATGCAGTTAATGCTTGGGTTGCTGAGAAACAATACTATAACTATAACACCAATACTTGTGCTTCGGGCAAAGTGTGTGGTCATTATACACAGGTTGTTTGGCGTAGCTCCACTAAAATAGGATGCGCTAAGGTGGTGTGTGATAACAACGCTGGTATATTCATCACATGTAATTATTCTCCTCCTGGCAACTATGTAGGCCAGCGCCCTTACTAAAAGGGTTGGTATTACTTCCAAATTTGTGGTATTTTTTAAGTACTCATACGGCCCAATTAATTACAATCCATAGTGCATGGCTTATTGTATGATTGATATTATGTAACAAATAAGGGCCGTTTATCCCTATCGTTATATTGATTGTTGATGTGCTTCTTGATGTTGAATGTAATATATTTATATTTGATATGAGAACCAGCCTTTAGTCTAGTGGCAAAGACAATGCTTTCTGTGTGGGAGATCGCAGGTTCGAAATCTGAAAGGGGCAATTCTTTGTGAATATTAAATAGTTGAATGACTTGAATCTCCAACTTTTAATAAATAAGTGTGATTTCATGATCTTTTGACGAACAAGAAGAAACTGCAACAATATTTCGATTACGTCATTCTTTCATAAAGAAATGACGGCATTGATGAGATGGTGCTTTTAATTTTTGAAAATTTTATGGCATGATTATATTAATTAATGAAAAATTAAAGGAATCATGACATTGCTATATAATTTCTTACGAAATTATTAAAGGAAATATAACGTTGGGATAATTCTTTTTAAAATACTCAGATTAATAAAAATAAAAATAACGGCAGCTTGGTCGCCCATTATCCAAATATTTGTGCTTGAATACGACCTAAAAATGTTGTGATATGTGATCGCGAGTCTTATATTTTCTCTGTCGCCTGCCTTTCATTTAATTTCCTTCAATTAACCCAAAAACTGCCTTCAAAAATTATAATCATCCAAAATTGTCTTCAATTATCTTCGGACCAACATAAACCGAATTTAGGACCTCAATACTATTAATTAAATGATTATATTAAAAAGTTAGCTTGCATAAAATAATTTAAAAATTAAATTAACTGTTTTTTTAAACAGGTTTTACAAATTCCCGTGCAGCCCAGGTCCAGATTAGCAGTTTCAGAAAACCGGAAGTCATTAATATAAAATCCAAACTTAAAATCAAAACTCTTTTTAAGCCCGTCTGAAAAAAGAGAGGATACTTTTAATTTAGCCTTCCACTGTCACGCCTTCATTCAATCAATCAATTTCTAACCCCAAAAGAGCTGAATCCATATCTTTACAGGTAAGAGAATATTTCTGTTTAGATCCAGGCTGAACCGTTCCGAGATAGAATGCACAAATTAAGCCTCTTTAATACTCATATCGGAATCTAAGTAAAAATATTTTGTTACTTAGGTGATATGAATTCGGAAAAACTTCGTGCCAGATCAAAATAAATGGAAAACAAAATTGTTTACCTTACATCTTGCGCTTCCTAGTTTCGATTTTTACTTCAAAAAATGCTTAGTTCCAACAAATTATATATTATGATAAAAAAATTCTTCACATGAGGTCAGAATATATAGTGTCGGACTACATGGTTAAATTGGGCCTAAGAGAGTGTCAATCATGCTTACCAAGTCGGGCCATATGGTAGTTATTCATTTCTATTTTGAATAAGTATATTACAGGCCACATCTTATCCGACAACAGCTACGATTCATGAAATTTCAGATTGAATATCATCCCTCCAATCAAATAATCTGTATTTTTTATATTCAATGCATCATTTGATATTTTTTTACATATAGAAGTCTAAATTTAGTTAAACACGTACTCGCCATACGTACCGTGGACACAAAATGATAAGAATTAAAATTAAATATACTTAAATCACAATGGAAAAGCTATTGATATCTTCCGTTTTTTGTTCTCCTTAAATTTTCCTTTAATTTCCTGATCTTTCCATCAATGCATATAATATCATGAATAAGAATTATTTTATACATGCCATGAAAGTAAGTAATCTCATGAATAAGAATTATTTTATACATGCCATGAAAGTAAGAATAGGTAATGAATCATTCCATTAATTTGTTACATGACATGAAAGTGAGAATTCTATCTGGACAATTTCATTACATTAATGCTACATTTAAGTTGTACCTGATTTCTAAAGAAATGTCATAATTTAAGTTGAGAGCCACAATTTTTATGTGATTTAGAAGTATTGAGAATTAAATTATCTGTGGTCTTAATAATCTTCCACAAATATAATTTACTCCTGCACCCCTGCATGTAATATTTTGCTGAGCAACATCCTCTTAGCATGAGATAAATTTGATGGCAATTAGAGAATAATGTAGCTTGATGATCTAATTTGTCGGTCTGTACAATAACTTCACTATTAATTTGTGTTAAATGAAGAAATAAAAAAAAATATGTGTTCCTATTCATCTTCGAATTTAGTATTTTCTCAATTGTATTTTAATTTGCTTCCTATGCTCAATTGTATTTTCTCATACAGTAAAATTACATAAGTTCAAACCTACTTGAAGTGCTACTTTATACCTAACAATAACCACGCACTTCTTTTAAAAATACAGTTTAATCTAAATATAAACTTTTCCAACACTGCCCTTGCTGTGCATTATGCAGAAAATGCTATTACATAACTTAACTATAGACTCTATACTAATTATAGAATATACAACTAACTCAACTATTGAATCAATATTCAACATAAAATTCTGCAAACCACAAACCATGATTGAAATAATAACCAGCATGGTTGTATTTCAAGTTTCCAAAAACAACTAATACCGATATCAGCCCCTGGCTGGTACAATAACCAAGATACTGCAACAAATGACAGACAGATAACAGACACCTAGATCAAAAGCAGCACTACGGTCTCTAACTCTTATAACTAAGCAATAAAATTTGCTTCGAATGGAAATGAGAAATGAGAAGTACCCTGTTGAAAAGCCCAATTAATTTGTCGCATGTTGTACTAAGAGGCACATGCGGTTTCAGGGCGGAGGGATGTGGCTTACCCGAATCATTGCCACAGAAACAAACTATCACTAGAGAAGGCTGAACCGTTGAATCCTGATTTAAAATCACATAGCAGTTTAGGTGACTGAACTGAGATAACGTACTTTCTTATCCAGGTAAAGAAAGCAGATCACTCAGAGAACCCAAAAATGCTGCCTCAACTGGTACCTAAGGCAAAGATACACTAGTGGTACGAAAACCAAAACAGGTACTGGCCGCCAACACCACTTAAAGAAAAGATTAAACAAAAAATCAGAAGGAAAAAACAGCTAAATAACTTCGGCCAACAACATCAGACACTTCAACAGAGAATTTAGGCAAACTAGTCCCAACAAAGTGGAAATTGTTAGAAATGCAGTTTTTGTTTTGGTACCAGTGTATGAATAGTACTTAGGGTTTCACTTTTTTGGCGCCTCTTCGAATTTTGTCCTGTCTTTAATTCTCAGTATCTCCATGTCTAATCAAATATCTAGTAACTCTTCGTCTCTTCTCTCTTTAAAACTTCTCTCCTTACTCTCCTCCCTATTTAATTTTTCTCAGTAATTAAAGTGCACTCATCTCTCTTTAGGGTTTTGGCGTCAGCTGTGTAAACACCACTAATTTTCATTTTCCTTTCTAATCTCAGTTAGCTAGGTTTTCTTCGGAGTAAGAAGGATTCGAAGTAGGAGGCACACCAAGAAGAAGCGTGAAAGACTCAAAAAGAAGGATTTCTCAACAACGGATTTTGATCTCTCTCTCACTCATTGTGAAATCAAGACTTCTTTCAGGTTTAATAGCTTAAATTTGTATGCTAGGTCCCTCTCCTCTCTTTCATTTTTTGTTTCTGTTAATAATTATTTAGTATGGTTTGCTTAAATTAGAATTGAAACTAGAGTTTGTAAACTTGTGAAATTAGAAATTATGATAAACTTACTTTACTGTTTAGAGCATTGTCTTTCTTAATTTAACAAGCTTTTGAATAAGTTTGCAAAAATAAACAAGTTAAAGGTCTATAATATAAAAATGACAAAAATGATGATTAGGGTTTGGCTTTAGGGCATGGTTTGAACTAAGTAGCCATTAAACTAGCCAACATTTGTATAATGTTTAGTTTAGCAATGTTATTTTTTTGTTTGTGTAGGCGAAATGATTAGCCAAAATAGTCATTACTCATCAAATCTTTCTTGCAAAAGATGTCATAAGCCATGTATTGTGCTTCTTTCGTGGACCAAAAAGAATCCGGTCAGAGAATTTTATAAATGTTCAGAATGCAATAAATGGATGGACTGGTGCGACAATACCACCAATTTTAATAACACAAGTTTCAATTCTTAGACGCAACATCACAAACATGTTGCAAGATATAAAATTGAAACAAAAGTCACTTTGATCTTCAAGAAACAGTTAGTAGTATTAATTGTACATTGTGTGTTGATGCTTGTGATTTGTTTATTAATTGTTGTGTTGTTGTTTCATTTGAATTAGGGGATGTGACTTTGTAGATGTTGATTGGTAATGTATAATTGATTACTGTTTTCTGTATGTTGTGAATGTTGATTATTTATTGTATGTTAAATGGATAGCAGCAAATATGGAAGTTGGCCAATTATTAATCGAATAAAAAGAAAATCATGTAAGGTTCTAAATAACAAACCGTGAACGCTATCCAAAATGATACACGGATGAATTGTAGAAACCATGTATACAACCCTTGTTATTGTACACAGTTACTTTGACTGTGTAAAAACCACCATTTTCAGCGGGTTTTTTTTAATCTGACACGGTTAGATTTTATTAATTGTGTATGTTAGTATTTTATAGACACTATTTTTCTTTGTGACAAAAACAAAAATTAAGAAAATAATCTTCTTTTTTTAACCTCTGATTTCCAAACAGCAAGCGTGCTATTTAAAAGAAAAATGAATGATTTTGTTTGTCCGAACAAATCATCCAATCTCGTCCGGACAACTAATTTTTCTTTATATTACCAAACTATAAGCTTTGACCATAAAAACAAACAGAAAAAAAAAAAAGGAATTGGAAAATACAACCCAACACAAATAACAAAAAAAAACAGGCAAACCTAAGTTGATAAAAAATCAAATAAAAAACACCCTTCTACAGAAATCTCCTTCGATCCAATTATTTATTTTACCCCCAACAGTCAAGATTGCTCTTTTCCAGATCACAAAATTGACGCCTTTCATTTGTAATCCTACAATGCACAAACAGAAAATATTAATTAGATTTTTAGTACTGAAACTTTCACATTTACTATGCATCAAATCCACAACCTAATTAAGAATTGCTGTCATGTTTCCAAAATTAAACTTGTGTGTTCTTTCTTCGTGCTATATCTATTTGATGAAACTTGATACCTGCATTAGATAACTGTATATAACTCTAGATAATCCCAGTTTAAGTCACATACCAAAAAACAGAACATGGAAATAAATAAATGGTGCTAATAACATATATATATATGCATTACCATTCAATGCCTAAATTTACTATTTACAAGTTGAATTCCAAATTAAAATCATTGGATTTGCTGCATTATGACAGGAAACATGTGAAGAACATAAAATCTGTCAAATTCAAGCACCATCTGCACACCCTCATCAATGCAATACAGACCAATTCGTGTTATATTTGTTTTGCATGGATTCAAATTGAAAAAAAAATATCAATTAAAGTGTTAGAAAAACCTATCTCTCAGTTTTTTATTGAACATTTATCGGTTGGTTAATTAAAATACCAGAATGCACGAGTACAAAACCTATATAACTTCTTTTAGAGATATTGTATGAATGTTATGAATTAGATAATTTGGATATAGTACTAATCTGAGATAGCCAGTCTGAAATAGTTTTCACTCCTTCTGTAGTAAATGAAACCCAATTAAAATCAGGAATCATGAGAAAGAAAACAGAGCACCAAAAAAGAGAGAACAACAAGCTACTCAAAAACCAAGTTCACTTCAGGACCGTGCTGGTATGGTAAAAATTCATTTTCATTTGCATAGGTGATTTTTGTACTTGGAAGCTAATTAAATAGGTATTGAAATTTGAAATATCTACTCTTGTCTCTCCCCTTCAATTGTGTTTTTAATATTTAATTTTTTAAGAAAATTTCTTCAATAACAGTTCAAAATGGCAATATAAGGACAAAAATAGTGCTAACAATTAAAGAGATGAAATACTAGTACAAACTGATGTACCGGACCAATCCAAATTGTCAATTCTATACTTTATGGGATAATCAAAGATTACGGTGAATTTATCAAGCAAAGCATAAATTGAATCTGATATTTGAAAAAAAAATTCATATGATAATTAATATGAAACTAGTTAGATCAAGTGGAAGAATTAATATACCCGAACAAAAAGAGTAACAGCAAGATCAAGCTTCCACTGTTGCCTGTCACTTCACCTCACAACTTCGGAACTGAGTCAACTGACCTTGTGCTTACATTGGTGGTGAAACTGAATGGTGTCTTCTGATAAGTAGCATACAATGATTTGCCCGGTGAGTAGATAGTTACCTTGGGAATGTGCTTGAATTTGTTCCACTCAGAACAACTTTCTCCTTGGCTAGCAATCTTCACTAGCAACTGCTCACTACTCCTGATTCTTAGCTTCAGTGGCATTGTTGTCGTCAAGTAATTTGGTAGGATTTCCATTTTAAAATAAACTAATACCATCGTATGTAAAGCTTTAAGGTTCTCCACAGATTTTAGATTTGGGCATGCTTGAATTAGAATATGTGATATGCTGGGCAAATTTGAAATCCTCTCCAAGTTTGGGCTTCCGAAAACACTAATATTTTTTATGGATGGGAGGTTCTCTATGGTATTTAGCTTATTAGCACCATCAATCTCTAAATACTCCAAAGAAGTAGCATGATGCAAAAGACCTTCCGGAAGATCGAGTTCTCAACTCGAGACAATCTCTAATATATAATTCTTTCAGCTTGGGCATGGCTATTTGTGTTGGCCTATTCAAGGCCTATGTTATTTTATTTAGTATTTTAGTGGAAGAGAGAAAGAGAAAGGAGAAGAACTCTTATGCATAAATTTTTTCTATTATATTGAGATACACTTACAAATGACATACTTCCTATTTATAGGTCATATGGTGACCTTTTACAAACCCAAAAACATAAATATAATTAAACACAACACAAATACCAAGTGCATGAATTGCACTCTCCAACATGACCCTTGAAAACATAAACAATTAATCTATCTAGAAATTCCAAATACATTCATCTAAACATTTGACTAATTGACCCATTTAATAATTTTTTTTCTTTTCTCAAAACATTAATTTCAACACTCCCCCTTAATGTTTTGTTTGTCATACCCAATAATTCCCGAAGATAAACAAACTTGTCACATGGAAGTGTCTTCGTGAAAATGTCCGCCAATTGATCTCCGGTCTTTACATGCTTGATGAGAATTTCTTCATCTTCAACCACTTCTCGAATGTAATGATGCTTGAGATTGATATGCTTTGTTCGGCTATGAAATACCGAATTCTTTGACATGGCAATGGCGGATTTGTTATCACAAAATAGAACCGTGGCCGCATCTTGTTGCTCCCCCATATCCTCTAAAATCTTTTCTCAACCAAACAACTTGTTTAGTTGCTTCACTTGCCGACACATACTCGGCTTCCGCGGAGGAATGCGCCACTCTTTCTTGCTTCTTCGAGGCCCATGAGAATACTCCTGATCCGAGTGTAAATGTATACCCGGATGTACTCTTCATGTCATCCATACTCTCGGCCCAATCACTATCACAAATCCAAACAACTCCACATCTTCTTTTTCATTTCTCTCATACATGAGATCGAAATCTTTGATCCCTTGTATGTAACGTAACACTAGTTTTGCAGCACCAAAATGTATTTTACTCGGTTGATTTATAAACTGAGATAACAATCCCGAAGCATACATGATATCGGGTCATGTAGTGGTAAGATACAACAAACTTCCAATCAAACTTCTAAAAAATACCGCATCGGCACCACCACTACCATCTTCTTTTACCAACTTCTCATTCACCAACAATGGTGTCATTACCGGATTGCAATTCTTCATTTTAAATTTAGAGAGAATATTTTCAGCATACTTCTTTTGAGAAATAAAAACACCATATTCTCTTTGATCAATTTCAATACCCAAGAAATAATGAAGGAAGCCCAAATCATTCATCTCATATTTTCATCATGTCACTTTTAAACTCTTGCATCATTTTCTCATCATTTCCGGTAAAAATTAAATCATCAACATAAAGAGAAACAATAAGCATACCGATTTCACCATGCTTGACATAGAGTGTTGGCTCGCTTGGACTTCTTCTAAATCTTTTGTTGGTGAAGTATGCATCAATATTGCCATACCATGCTCGAGGTGCTTGCTTTAACCTGTACAAAGCCTTCTTCATTTGTACACCTTAGCTTCTTCACCTTCAACTTCAAAGCCTTGCAGTTGCTCAACATACACCTCTTCTTTCAACACTCCATTCAAGAAAGCCGACTTCACATCAAGTTGATATAACCTCCAACCTTTATGTGCGGCTAAAGCAATCAACAACCTAATTGTTTCATGCCTTGCCACCGGTGCAAATGTCTCTTGATAGTCAACTCCGGGTTGTTGTGAATATCCTTTAGCAACTAACCTTGCCTTGTGCTTTTGCACCGAACCATCCGGATTTATTTTTGTTTTATAAATCCACTTCAAACCAACTACATCTTTTTCTTTCGGTTTTTCAACTAATTCCCAAGTTTCATTTTTTTTAATCATTTTTATCTCTTCTTCCATTGCATTTACCCACACCTCATCTTTAACTGCTTGCTCAAAGCATTCCGGTTCAACAACACAAAAATTGCATGTAGCATAAATATCACTTAATCTTCTAAATCTTACCGGTGTTGAGCTTGGAGAAGTTGAACTCGACCCGGCATTTGTCGTTGGAGAATGTGGTTGAACTTCTTCATAAATGTTATCATCATTTGGCTCTTTATGTGGTTCCTCGTGGCTCGGAAAAGAAATGCTCTCTACACCTTTTTCTTTCCAATCCCACTTATCTTTCTCATTAAAAATTACATCCCGTCTTTCAATCACCTTGTTTGTTTTCAAACTAAAGAGCCTATAGCCCTTTGATTTTGTGCTATAACCAACAAATACACATTTCTCACCTTTATCTTCAAGTTTGTGCCTCATTTCTTTCGGGACATGTGCATAGCAAACAGAGCCAAAAACTTTCAAGTGATTCACCGATGACTTTTTACCACCGGACCACACCTCAAATGGTGTCTTGTTCTCAACCGCCTTTGTTGGACATCGGTTTAACAAGTAAACCGCCGTGTATGTCGCCTCGGCCCAAAATGTCATCGGCAAACCCTTCTCATTCATCATGGTCCTCGCCATTTCTACAATCGTTCTATTCTTCCTTTCGGCAACTCCATTTTGCTCCGGTGTAAAACCGACCGTCAACTGTCTTTCTAGGCCGATATCCTCACAAAATTTCTCAAACTCCTTAGAGTTGTATTCACCACCTCTATCACTTCTCAATTTTTTAATTAACCGGCCACTTTGCCTTTCAACCATGCTTTGAAACTTCTTGAAAACTGAAAAAGCTTCCGATTTTTGTCTCAAAAAATAAACCCAACACATTCTTGAAAAATTATCAATAAAAGTGATAAAGTACATATTTCCACCATGCGAGGCTGTTTTCATAGGACCGCACACATCGGTATGAATAAGCTCTATCGGTTCATTTGCCCTCCATGCCTTATCTTTGGGAAATGACTCCCGGTGAATTTTACCGAGAGCGCAACCTTCACATACATCATGTTTTTCTTCTATGTGTGGCAACCCATACACCATATTCTTTTTACTCAATAATTTTAGACTCTCAAAGTTAACATGACCAAACCTTTTATGCCACAACCAAGATAAGTCTTCTACACCAACTTTTTAAGCAACAATTTTTTCGGGTTTGAGTGTAAGTGGAAAATTTTTATTTCTCTCCATTTTCACTAATACCATCAATTCTCTCTTTTTCTCCTTTTTGTCATAAATTTTGCACACCCTCAAAGTGAACCACATGCCCATGCTCAATCAATTGCCCAACACTTAGTAAATTTTGTGCTAAATCTAGGACAAGCAACACATCATGAATTAACATTTTATCTTTCTTTGAAGCAACAACAATCGTGCCCTTTCCCTTCGACTTCACAACCGCACCATTACCCATTATAATTTGAGTAGTGTCGGCCGTATCAAGCTTGCAAAACATCGACTCGTCTCCGGTCATGTGATTGCTACATCCGCTATCAACATACCACACATCTTCCCTTTTTTCAACCGCTGATTGGCATGCATAAAATGTGCTTTCAACACCTTCTTTATCACTGTTTTCCTCCTCCATATAATTGGAATTCTCTTTATTTTTCAACCTACAATTCTTCTCAACATGGCCAAATTTCTTGCAATGGTAACATTGAGGCTTTCCCTTATTCCAACAATTCTTTTCTATATGACCCGATTTCTTACAAAAATTGCAAGTTTGAGTTTCTCCACTTCTACCACCATGGAACGTATCATCTTTGGTCACATTTTGGTTAGATGACTCTTTTAAATTAACTTTTGATTGAAACGCACTTTCTAGAGAAGAGTCACTAGGTCTATTCAACCTTTGCTCATGTATTTCAAGAGAACCCATTAGGTCTTGTACACCAAGAGTAGACAGATCTTTGGTTTCTTCAATAATGGCCGCAATATAATTATACTTGGGAGAGAGACTAATTAAAATTTTCTCACAAACTGATTTATCAGTTAAGTTTTCACCCAACTTTTTAATTTGATTCACCAACTCAATCATCTTAGAAAAATACTCTTTTAAAGTCTCTTTCTCCTTCATTTGTAAATTCTGAAAATCTCTCTTAAGAGTTAAAAGTTTTACGGCTCTAACCTTTTCAGTACCTTGAAACTCATTTTGCAAAATTTGCCATGCTTCTTTCGAACTTGTCGCGCCGATTATTCTTGGAAAAATCTTGTCGGTGATGGATTGTTGAATCAAATAGAGAGCTTTCGCATCTTTCTTTTTATTCTCCTTTTTTTTTATCCGACGTCTCAACCTTTTCTTTTCTCTTCTCATCCTTTTTTTCTTCACAACCTTCTTCCACTATCTCCCATAAATCTTGTGAGATTAAGAGAGTTTTCATCTTTATACTCCAATAGTCATAATTCTCACCATCAAATAAAAGTTGCGCACCTTGCGGCCCCCATGCACTACTTTGCATAGCCATTCGCGCTCTCAACTTCTTCTTCTTCTTTTTTTTTATCACACGTCTATTAGAGAAACCTCACTTAAATACTCACACAACCTCCGCTCTGATACCACTTATGTTGGCCTATTCAAGGCCTATTTTATTTTATTTAGTATTTTAGTGGAAGAGAGAAAGAGAAAGGAGAAGAACTCTTATGCATAAATATTTTCTATTATATTGAGATACACTTACAAATGACATACCTCCTATTTATAGGTCATATGGTGACCTTTTACAAATCCAAAAACATAAATATAATTAAACACAACACAAATACCAAGTGCATGAATTGCACTCTCCAACATGACCCTTGAAAACATAAACAATTAATCTATCTAGAAATTCCAAATACATTCATCTAAACATTTGACTAATTGACCCATTTAATAATTTTTTTCTTTTCTCAAAAACATTAATTTCAACAATTTGTCCCTTATTCCACTGCCACTCTTTCCAATTGGGCATCCTTGTAAAGTTTAGTTGAGTCAATTTAGGAAATGCAGACTTATTGGCATGACAACTCATTGCTACGTTTTGGGTAACTGCCCACATGAACTCTTCTCCCACATTCACGACTGAATGTACACCTATTATTCGAAGAAAATCCAAATTGGGGAGTTGGCCTAACGGTGCAAGCCCCTCTAAACAAGCACAATTATTTATCTCAAGACATCTCAAGTTTGGAAGAGCTGCTCCCAAATTCAACCAATTAGGAAGGCACCTACCAAATTAACTTTCAATTGTAACATATTCTATAAAACGTGGAGGACAAAGCTCATTCAAAACATCCTCAGTAGTCATCTTTTTCTCATTAGTTTGGGAAAGTTGTTCTTCCGAGCTGAATGATGAGTAATATAAACCGAGGAATTGCAAACGATCTTTGTTTTGAAGGTTTGCCCTTTTTGCTATGGTTTTGTCCGATACTTTCTCTAAACTGCATAATATGAGGCAAACTAGCTGTGATAGAGTTTCTATGCAGTCTAGGCCACTAAATTTTTGCAAACTGTTTTTGTCTGGTTTGAACCCTTGTAGTTGAACGAGCTTGTATAGCTTATTTAGGCCTGCTAGAATTGCCCTGACATGCACCTGAATCAATACTATTAAAATATGTCAATTCTTGTAGATTGATGATACTGCGAGGGACATCTGACAAATATTTGCACTTTGTCAAATTCAAATATACTAGACATTTGAGATTTCCTATGGAACTCGGAAGTTTTTTTATCATTAAACCACTTGCATCCAGGTATCTCAGATGGACGAGGTTACATAGAGAATTTGGTAGGCTTGACAAATTGGAGAAGCTAAGATCTAACTTGCGTAGTTTTGAAAATGCTTTGCACAGATCATCAAATGCAATTTCAGGTATGGCACGGATCAATATTGTTCTCAATCCTTTTTTCAGTTTAATTACTTCATGGTTCACCATATTTCTTTCTACGGATAATCGTCGTACTTTTAGCGAACCCCCAAAAGGAGGTAAATCTTCTCCCTCCCGTAACACACAATTCTCATCTTTTCCTAATTGTCGGGCGAAAAACCATAAAAGGTCATGCATTTTGCATTGTCCATTATCATAAAATTCGCCTGTACTTTCCAATAGAATTCGTACCAGTAACTCCACGTAGTACTCATTTCCCAACTCCCAAAAATCCTCATCTTGCAAAAATCCTTCTGCATGCCAATTATAGATTAAACAATTTTTAAAAAGCTTACTATCTTCAGGAAAGAGGGAGCAAAAGATGAAGCACTGCTTCAGAGGCGATGAAAGGTCCTCGTAACTCAAATGGAAAGCATGGTGGATACTTGATGCCCGATCAATGGACCACATATTGCTTTTTAAAATTGTTTGCCACTCGATTATGGTTTTGCGGTTCAGTACACCACCTATAATTTTGATAGCAAGAGGCAAACCATCACATTTTTCAACTAATTGCAACCCAATGTCCTTAAATTCTTGAATCTCACTCTCCTCAGTTTTAAAAACCTGTTAGATAAATGAATAGAAAGTTAGGAGTTTCATTGCTTTCATTTTTATTCGAGATATATGTCAAGCATCTTAGAACTTTAGAAGTTGAAAGATCGTTGTAGATTTATAGATCCATGGCTGTGATAAAATACCGAGATAGAGCAAAAATCAAATAGCTCATTAAGATATAACAAAAACTCTTTTCCAAAGAAAGAGAGAAAAATTAGGATAGAAGTCAGTCCAACCAACTTATAAATTAGACGATTTCATTCTTGTGCTCAAACTAGAAAGCATTGGAACCAACTATGGGGCATCTTTGTTCGATGTAGAATCGAGGGTTACTGAGTAATTTTTTATAACTTAATTACGAATCTTCACTCCCTAAAAAAAATATAAACTTGTTTAACCAAGCTAAATAAAATTGTAGTATGTGCATCACAGTATATAGATCCCTGATGTATGTGATGCACCTTATTTTGACAAATGAAATAATCTTGTGCATCAGAACATATATATCCCTGCTTACTCTGCTTTATGCCTAAATTAATTACGCCAGGCAACACTAAATGGTGAATTACACAACAAATACACAATTTTCAGTAGTGGTTATATATCATAAAGCAATTATTTAACTGCAATTCTTCTTCTTTTCAGTAATAGGGGAAGTTAGCCATCTTAGTTGTACCAACCATGAAACAGAACAAGTAATCATTATTCTAGCGTATTACTTTGGAAGGAACATTCACAACCAATTATTAACAAAATATGTAGAAGACAGTTCTAAATTTCTGATAATGTGTACTTGTATTGGAAATTTGATATCAAACAGTATAATTTTTTTACAAAGAACTAGTGTTCTTTGTAATTAGGCAGCAATATTATAGAAGAGTAGAATTAATGGTCGCCAAATGCTGTATAAAATAAAATAAAAATTAAATAAATGTTTTGAAAGCAAAAATATGAAATTTATTTAAGAATATATTGTTAGTAATTGCCAATTGACGAGAGAGATGTTAATTTGGAATTAATTAGCTAAATAATCATTAATCATCTATCCCCATCCCGAAATAATTTTTGATGAATTTTTATAAATAAAAGTTTCTTATTAACATTACCTGTTTTATTAGTAGAGACCAACCATCCTCATTAGATAATTTCTTCACCCGATGAGATTTTGTTGCCCTCATTTCATTTGCAACTCTTTCATCCCGAGTGGTGACAAGTAACCTACTCCCGTGAGTTCCACCACTCATGGGAGCACGCAACAGATCGCCCCAAATGGCTTGGCTTTCTTCCCAAACATCATCGAGAACAAGAAAGAACTTTTTACCCTTGACAAGTCTTTTGAGTAAAGGCGACAGCTCCGATCTTTCTTGTGCGGCACTGTGCTCACCTCCTGCCTCACTTCAATAATTCTACCTGTTTCACCTCCTTTGAGACGCAGAGCCAAACTTTTAACTGGAATTCTTGTTCAATTCTCTGATCATTGAAGATCTTTTTTGCTAGAGTGGTCTTTCCAATTCCACCCCATCCCCACAATTGCTGCAATACAAACAATTTCTCTCACACCATTCTCTTCTTCGGTAAACCAGTTCACTAGTAGCTCAGTATCTTCTTCAATCTTTTCTCCCACAATATCATCCAACACAACCAAGGGATCAGTCTTGCGGTTGGTGATCAGGTCCACTCGAGGATCTTGTTCGGAAGGCCTATGAAAGATTTGTGCTTCAGTCAAACCCAGATTGGCTTTTCTCTTGGCAATCCCCTCTAGGCGCGAATTGATATGATTGATTTAGAACCAAAATCTCGTGAGCAAAGAACGGGTTGCAAAAGCAAGACAAAAAGTAATTTTGAATAACGTGTCAGAGCGTACTTCTAATGTGTTGTGACAGAACCGGTAATAACATAACTAACTTTTGTTGATGTATTAAAAAATTGACACAGATGACAAAAAGTAAATTTGAATAACGACCGTTAATTCAACGTAACACGGCTACTTAATTTTTGCTCTAATAAATATTCTGCTTCAGTAAAAAAATAGTAGAACTTCATGTCAAGAAAATAAAACATTATTTTTTTGTGAACAAATGTTTTTGAAGAAGTGTTTTCTCAAATATTAATGTAAAAAAAAAAAGAAATCATAAAATTTTCCGATGAAGGCGTTTTTAGTATGAAATTAAAAACGTTTTCTCCTTTATCAGAATTCTTTCGGTTGGAATAGGGGTGTCAATGACATTCTTTTACTCGTTTATCTGACTCGAACCGTATTAGACAAGACGGGTATGGATAAGATTTTTGTATTTTTTAATTAGTTTATCGAATATGGGTAAGGGTAAAGATGTTCTTTCATTAACATAACGGGTATTTAAGAGTACGGATATAGACTATTTCTTACCCGCTATCATCACGGTAATAATGAAAAATAAAATATAATATTATATATATATATAACTATATATATATATATATATATATATATATATATATATATAGGGATGAGCTATAGTGAGACGTGGAGTAAAACCATTTTGTACTCCATGGCACTATATTTTCATTTTGAAATAAATCTGGCTAATATGCTACATGTAGCATGGAGGGCCTCCGTGCAACGGCTCAATATTTGAGTTTTCAAATCCTCACGATCAATCTGAACCGTTCAACACGATCTCCATATGAATATGTACTTGCAAACCAAATTTTACATTTTTTAGAATTTTTTTACTATTTTTTAGATAGGTAGAAAAACACTTGATCTGAATGGTACAGAATTTTCAGATCAAGTGAATTTCTACCTATCTAAAAAATAGTAAAAAAATTCTAAAAAATGTAAAATTTGGTTTGCAAGTACATATTCATATGGAGATCATGTTGAACGGTTCGGATCGATTGTTAGGATTTTGAAAACTCAAATATTGAGCCGTAGCACGGAGGCCCTCTATGCTACATGTATCAACTTCTATTTATATAAATATATATATATATAGAGTATGACTAATGTGCTTCCTCTAGCATTTCAGCCTCGTGCTTCCGGGGGCATATCTTAGTGTTTGATGTTCAAACAACAAATCCAAACCGTTAGATGTTCAATATATATTAAAATGTACTTGGAGACCAAATTTTACATTTTTTGGAATTTTTTTACTATTTATTAAGCCACTTTGAAAATTCCAGATCATATGGTCCAGACTGTTTTTACTGTTCACCCGGATCTGGAATTTTCGAAGTGGCTTAATAAATAGTAAAAAAATTCCAAAAAATGTAAAATTTGGTCTCCAAGTACATTTTAATATAGATTGAACATCTAACGGTTTGAATTTGTTGTTTGAACATCAAACACTAAGATATGCCCCCGGAAGCACGAGGCCGAAATGCTAGAGGAAGCATGTTAGCCATACTCATATATATATATATATATATATATATATATATATATATATATATATATATATATATATATAGAGCTGGGCTATGGTGAGTTGTGAAGTAAGAGGTCATTTTTACTTCACGCTCATATTTTCATTTTGAAAATCTAAACAACCGATCCGAACCGCTCAACATGTTCTAAATATTGAAATGTGCTTGGAGACTAAATTTACATTTTTTGGAATTTTTTTACTATTTCTTAAACCAATTTGAAAATCGCTGATCCGGTGGTCCAGAAAATTTCACTGTTCACAGTGGATCAGCGATTTCAATGTGGCTTAATAAATAGTAAAAAAATTTCAAAAAATGTAAAATTTAGTCTCCAAGCACATTTCAATATTTAGAAAATGTTGAACGGTTCGGATCGGTTGTTTGAATGTTCAAAATGAAAATATAGCGTTACTTCACAACTCACCATAGCCTATCTCTATATATATATATATATATATATATATATATATATATATATATATCTATAGAGATGGGCTATTGTACTTCGCGAAGTAAACCCCCGTTTACTTCGGGCCATATTTTGTCATTTTGAAAATCCAAACAATCGATCCGAACCGTTCAACATGTCTATATATATATTAATATGGTGACGACGAATGATATGATATAGTTTATTCATGACTAATATATATCTAGTCAATAGCACTTTTTTTTATCAGTTTACCTGATTCGTACCGTATTCGATCATGGAAGACCATTTCTTGGTAAACGATGCACTGAATTCATTATTTATGATAGATCACCAATATTGTCTTCTTAGTGCTTACACTATTATTATTTCCTTGCTTTAACAGAACATCGACAAAGTCCACTTTATAAATGATTCTGTACGGGTTCAAAATTTGGTCTCCAAGCACATTTCAATATAGAGAACATGTTGACACGGTTCAGATCGGTTGTTTGAATTTTGAAATTGCAAAAACGACTCGTTATAACTTCGGGCCGAAGTTATAACGTTATGACATTAGCCTATCTCTATATATATATATATATAGGAGGGATAAAGTTACAACAACCATTTTTTTATTTTTCAAGTCGAAATCGTCGATACCACACTGTTCAACGTGATTATCTAACTAAATGTGCTTGCAGACCAAAATTTTACATTTTTTTGAAGTTTTTTTACTTATTTATTAAGATGGGTACAAAATTCAATGGTCTGAATATGACTATTTTTTGGAAAATACTTAATAAATAGTAAAAAAATTCTAAAAAAATGTAAAATTGATCTACAAGCACATTTTATTGTGGAGATTATGTTGAACGGTTTGGATCGACGATTTGGACTTTGAAAGTGAAAAAAAAATGGTTGTTGTAACTCAAATTGGTGTTGTAACTTGATCCCTCCTCATATATATATAGATATTATATATTATATATATATATATATATATATATATATTATATGGTGACGATGAATGATATGATATAGTTTTATTCATGACTAATATATATCTACTCAATAGCACTCTTTTATCCGTTACCTGATTCGTACCGTATTCGATAAGATGGATACAAGTAGGGTTGTATTTTTGTTTAGCTTATGGGGTGGTTTTTTTTTCATTAACATAATAGGTAAGAGTACGAAAGTACTTTCAACCGATCTATTTTGTACCCGTTGACACGTTTAGTTAGAATTAAAATAATCGGCACTGGCATGTCTGGTCAATGAAGTACAGCTTTGAAATTGGTTTCTTAATTGAAAGAACGCTTGCGTGATTACAAGCAATTATATTCAGTACTAACAGAGAGGACAAGTTCTTCAATTTTTAATTGGGATCGTGAAAGAAAAACTATCACTTTCATGGAAGATCATTTTTTGGTAAACGATGCACTGAATTCATTGTTTATGATAGATCGCCAATATTTCTTCTTAGTTCTTACACTATTATTTTCCTTGCTTTAACAGAACATCGACAAAGTCCACTTTATAAATTATTCTGTACGGGTTCAAAATATTTTGAAAGGATAAGCTTGGAGACCCAGATAACAATACATGGATAAGCTTATAGACTGACAACAAGACGAGACTTTCTCCAAATCACTATTTGAATTTCTAGTTTCGTTACTTTAAATTTTCATTTATTTTCTTTAAGCTTATTTTTTCGTGATATATATTTGGATGAAGTTCCAACGAGGACAAGTTAAATACTATGCTATTTTTCTTAAATTCACTGAGAGCGTACAAAATTGTTTGGTGGAAAGTGCAGGAATTTTGACGATAATTGATAGTGGAAAATGCATGTACCATATAATCTAGAATAATTATTTGAGTATCCTCACTTCAGTACTCTCAAAATTTCCGCACCCCATTTAGAGAAATTATATACTACAGTTTCCACTAATTTATTATTCTAAAAAGATATGATATGATCCCCACTAATTATTATTCTAAAATCTCTGCAGCACTCTTCCTCTATAGTTATCACTAATTATATGATCCACCTTTCACAGTCCCCACACTCGTCACCACGTTAATCTTTATAGATATAAATACTTGGAAGATAAGATATTAACACTTGAAAAATAAAATATTAATACTTTGATGCGTAACTTGTTATGATCATCCCTTTTTCAGTCCTCAATCGTCATAGCGTCAACCTTCCTCTAAAAAAATAGTTGACCACATAGATATATATACTTCAGTTTATAGGTACAAATACTTGCAGTACTTGATATTAATACTTTCATACATTATCCAGTGACATATGTAAAAAATACTTACAAGTATAGATATAAATTCTTGCACGACGAGTATAAATACTTGTGTGACGACGAGCCCGAAAGTACATCATCATGGATCTAATTTGAAAGAGAAAATTGCGTAAAAGATGTTTTAGATTCACAAAATTTCTCACAAATCGTCAGAAATATGGACGAGATTGAACGGAGAAAAAAATTCACCTTTAAAAACGTGAATGGTTCCCACATGTAGTTTGAGTGGTCGCTCACAGGTATTTATGGTGCGAGTACGTTTGGAAGATTTGGTTGGGGAGATAATTATATACGTAAAAATTATTTATCTCAGAAGTATAAATATTTGTGTGTTGGTATAAATACTTTCTTGCATAGTTATTAAAACTTTATAAAAAATTCATTGCTGGAGTTTTGCAGTCCTCCGAGTAGTTATGATAATTATGGCAAGGATATAGTACGGGATACTGTAGCACGAATAGCTCCCTATAATCTAATAAGATTTTGCTATGTATTATTTGATGGCGACAGTTTTTCTTTTTTTAAGGTCGGCAGGCCAATATATAGCCTACCAACAGATTTCATTAAAGAAGAAAATTATTTACACGTTGATGGCGTAATTGGGAAATATTCACAATTAGACTTGGCAAATAGACTTTCCGTACGTTAGCCTAAACTTACTTAGTCTTGCTCAAGAGAATTGAACACCTATTGTTCTACGTATATCTTCGATTATTTTTTATGCCCTTGCATATATATTAAATTATCATATTTCTCTATATATAAATGATCTAAACTCCTTGGACCTTACAACATACACACAAACAAACTATATTTTGCAATTAATACAACATTATGTTAGGCGACAAAGTGGTAGCGTTAGCTTTTGCATTTGTGATGGCTCTTGCCATGACAAACACATGCTTAGCACAAAACTCTCCTCAAGACTATGTTAATGCTCACAACAAGGCACGCTCGGCTGTTGGTGTTGGCCCCGTTACTTGGGATCGGACAGTTCAAGCATATGCGCAAAGTTATGCCAATAAAAGAAAAGGTGATTGTCGACTTATTCATTCCGGAGGAAAATATGGTGAAAATCTTTTCTGGGGCAATGGTAAGGATTATTCTGGTGTAGATGCAGTTAATGCTTGGGTTGATGAGAAACAATACTATAACTATAACACCAATACTTGTGCTTCGGGCAAAGTGTGTGGTCATTATACACAGGTTGTTTGGCGTAGCTCCACTAAAATAGGATGCGCTAGGGTGGTGTGTGATAAAAACGCTGGTATATTCATCATATGTAATTATTCTCCTCCTGGCAACTATGTAGGCCAGCGCCCTTACTAAAAGGGTTGGTATTACTTCCAAATTTGTGGTATTTTTTAAGTACTCATACGGCCCAATTAATTACAATCCATATATAGTACATGGCTTATTGTATGATTGATATTATATAACAAATAAGGGCCGTTTATCCCTATCGTTATATTGATTGTTGATGTGCTTCTTGATGTTGAATGTAATATATTTATGTTGAATGAAATAAAATTGTGCTTTGTATTTGGTATTATTGAAGATTTGATATGAGAATCAGTCTTTAGTCTAGTGGCAAAGACAATGCTTTCTGTGTAGGAGATCGCAGGTTCGAAATCTGGAAGGGGCAATTCTTTGTGGATATTAAATAGTTGGATGACTTGATCTCCAACTTTTAACAAATAAGTGTGATTTCATGATCTTTTGACGAACTAGAAGAAACTGCAACAATATTTCGATTACGTCATTCTTTCATAAAGAAATCACGGCATTGATGAGATGGTGCTTTTAATTTTTGAAAATTTTATGGCACGATTATATTAATTAATGAAAAATTAAAGGAACCATGACATTGCTATATAATTTCAAATTATTAAAGGAAATATAACATTGGGACAATTCCTTTTAATTCATGGTAAAATTATACACTCAATATACCCTTAAATTACAAACAAATACTCAGATTAATAAAAATAAAAATAACGGCAGCTTGGTCGCCCATTATCCAAATATTTGTGCTTGAATACGACCTAAATATTTATATTCATCCAAAATTGTCTTCAATTATCTTTATTTTTGAATTGCTAAAAGATTTAGCTTATTTCTTCGATCGGACCAACATAAACCGAATTTAGGACCTCAATACTATTAAAAACCACCAGCGTGATTCTTGTAGCATCTCCCTAATACAACTAATTTACATCAAAAAAAAGTTAGCTAGCTTGCATAAAATAATTTAAAAATTAAATTAACTATTTTTTTAAACAGTTTTACAAATTCCCGTGCAGCCCAGGTCCAGATTAGCAGTTTCAGAAAACCGAAAGTCATTAATATAAAGTCCAAACTTAAAATCAAAACTCTTTTTAAGCCCGTCTGAAAAAAGAGAGGATTACATTTAGCCTTCCACTGTCACGCCTTCATTCAATCAATCAATTTCTAACCCAAAAGAGCTGAATCCATATCTTTAGAGGTAAGAGAATATTCCTGTTTAGATCCAGGCTGATCCGTCCCAGAATAGAATGCACAAAGTTGTTTACCTGACAAAATATTTTGTTACTTGGGTGATATGAATTCGGAAAAACTTCGTGCCAGATCACAATAAATGGAAAACAAAATTGTTTATCTGACATCTTGCGCTTTCTAGTTTCAATTTTTACTTCAAAAAATGCTTAGTTCCAACAAATTATATATTATGATAAAAAATTTCTTCACATGAGGTCAGAATATATAGTGTCGGGCTACATGGTTAAATTGGGCCTAAGAGAGTGTCAATCATGCTTATGCTATTACATGACTTAACTATAGACTCTATGCTAATTATAGAATATACGACTAACTCAACTACTGCATCAATATTCAACATAAAATTCTGCAAACCACAAACCATGATTGAAATAATAAGCAGCATGGTTGTATTTCATGTTTCCAACTAATACCGATATCAGCCCCTGGCTGGTTCAATAACGAAGATACTGCAACAAATGACAGACAGATAACAGACACCTAGTTCAAAAGCAGCACGACGGTCTCTAACTCTTATAACTAAGCAATAAAATTTGCTTCCAAAGGAAATGATAACTGAGAAGTACCCTGTTGAAAAGATAAAGCAAGTGAGAAGTACCCTGTTGAAAAGCCCAATTAATTTGTCGCATGTTGTACTAAGACAGGCACATGCGGTTTCAGGGCGGAGGGATGTGGCATACCCGAATCATTGCCACAGAAACAAACTATCACTAGAGAAGGCTGTACCATTGAATCCTGATTTAAAATCACATAGCAGTTTAGGTCTGGACTGAACTGAGATAACGTACTTTCTTATCCAGGTAAAGAAAGCAGATCACTCAGAGAACCCAAAAATGCTACCTCAACTGGTACCTAAGGCAAAGATACACTAGTGGTATGAAAACCAAAACAGGTACTGGCCGCCAACACCACTTAAAGAAAAGATTAAACAAAAAATCAGAAGGAAAAAACAGCTAAATAACTTCGGCCAACAACATCAGACACTTCAACAGAGAATTTAGGCAAACTAATCCCAACAAAGTGGAAATTGTTAGAAATGCATTTTTTGTTTTGGTACCGTGTATGATTAGTACTTAGGATTTCACTTTTTTGGCGCCTCTTCGAATTTCGTCTTGTCTTTAATTCTCAGTATCTCCATGTCTAATCAAATAACTATAACTCTTCAGGTCTCTTCTCTCTTTAAAACTTTCTCTCCTTACTCTCCTCCCTATTTATTTTTCTCGTAATTAAAGTGCACTCATCTCTCTTTAGGGTTTTGGCGTCGCTGTGTAAACACCACTAATTTTCCATTTTCCTTTCTAATCTCGGTTAGCTAGGTTTTATTTGGAGTAAGAAGGATTCGAAGTAGGAGGCGCGCCAAGAAGAAGCGTGAAAGACTCAAAACAAAGGATTTCTCAACAACGGATTTTGATCTCTCTCTCTCACTCATTGTGAAAATCAAGACTTCTTTCAGGTTTATAGCTTAAATTTGTATGCTAGATCCCTCTCCTCTCCTTTATTTTTTGTTTCTTTTAATAATTATTTAGTATGGTTTGCTTAAATTAGGATTGAAACTAGGGTTTGTAAACTTGTGAAATTAGAAATTATGATAAACTTACTTTACTTTTTTTTTTTTGAGGGTTGGTGGCGAAGTGCCACCAACTGTTGAATTGATATATATAAAAAAAGTTATTTACAAAATGATAGTCTCTTATAGCATCCTAAAAAGCACAGCATTATGGTAAGAATAATAAAACTGCAAGCAAAATGTCCTAGTATCGGCCCACTAACTCGCTGCCAATGCCGCAATAGGAGCGGAATAGGACCCGCCAGGGCCACCTATCCCGTCCCTTCTGTAATTAGCCTCCGGTCGACCAAAAACTAATGTCAAGGGTTGTCTCATTTATCAGAATTGGTACCGGTTTGCACTTATTGGAGAATAGTCTCCTATTCCTCTCTCGCCGTAAGGCCCATGCGCCCGCGGCCCAGACTGCATTGATTCTTTTGCGGGCCGTTTTCGAAATGTTAGGTTGCGCCAAAACCCAAACGTCTACTACCCGGTTGCCTCGCGGATAGCAGATGTTGTAATGAGCCAGTAATCCTAGCCAGTATCTGATAGCATATGGACATGTCCACATGATATGATCCATGGTCTCGAGAATAGGGGCATTGCATAAGGGGCAACCTCGCTGAACCGTGCAGCCCCTACTGGTGAGAACCGCTTGGGTTAAGATCTTGTTGTCTCTCATCAGCCAAATAAAACTTACTTTACTTTTTAGAGCATTGTCTTTCTTAATTAAACAAGCTTTTGAATAAGTTTGCAAAAACAAACAAGTTAAAGGTCCATAATATAAAAATGACAGAAATGATGATTAGGGTTTGGCTTTAGGGCATGGTTTGAACTAAGTAGTCATTAAACTAGCCAACATTTGTAAAATGTAAAGCTTTGTAATGTTCTTTTTTTATTTGTGTAGGCAAAATGAGTAGTTAAAATAGTCGTTACTCATCAAATCATTCTTACAAGAGATGTCATAAACCAAGTGATGTGATTCTTTTGTGGACCAAAAAGAATCTGAGGAGAGAATTTTATAAATGTTCATAATACAATCAGTGGATGGGCTGGTGCGACAACTGGTGTGACAACACCACCAATTTCAGTAACACAAGTTTCAATTCTCAGATGCAACATCACAAACAAGTTGCAAGCTATAAAATTGAAGCAAAAGTCACTTTGATTCTCAAGAAACAACTAGTATTAATTGTACCTTGTGTGTTGATGCTTATGGTTTGTTGTTAATTGTTATGTTGTTGTTTCATGCGAAGTATTGGATGTGACTTTGTAGTTATTGATTTGTAATGTATAATTGATTATTGTTTTCAGTATGTTGTGAATATTGATTATTTATTGAATTAATGTATAATTAATTATTGTATGTTTAATGGCTAGCTGGCAAATATGGATGTTGGCCAATTATTAATCGAATAAAAAGAAAATCATGTACGGTTCTAAATAACAAACCGTGAACGCTATCCAAAATGATACACGGATGACTTGTAGAAACCGTGTATACAACCCTTGTTATTGTACACAGTTACTTTGACCGTGTAAAAACCACCATTTTCAGCTCTTTTTTTTAGATCTGACACGGTTAGATTTTATTAATTGTGTATGTTAGTATTTTATAGACACAATTTTTCTTTGTGACAAAAACAAAAATTAAGAAAATAATGATTTGTTTTAACCTCTGATTTCCAAACACCAAGCGTGCTATTTAAAAAAAATGAATGATTTTGTTTGTCCGAACAAATCATGCAATCTCGTCCGGACAACTAATTTTTCTTTATATTACCAAACTATAAGCTTTGACCATAAAACAAACAGAAAAAAAAAAGAATTTGAAAATACAACCCAACACAAATAACAAAAAAAAAACAGGCAAACACCTAAGTAGATAAAAAATCAAATAAAAAACACCCTTCTACAGAAATCTCCTTCGACCCAATTATTTATTTTACCCCGAACAGTCATGATTGCTCTTTTCCGGATCACAAAATTGACGCCTTTCGTTTGTAAACCTACAATGCACAAACAGAAAATATTAATTAGATTTTTAGTACTGAAACTTTCACATTTACTATGCATCAAATCCACAACCTAATTAAGAATTGCTGTCATGTTTCCATAATTAAACTTGTGTGTTCTTTCTTCGTGCTATATCTATTTGATGAAACTTGATACCTGCATTAGATAACTGTATATAACTCTAGATAATCCCAGTTTAAGTGACATACCAAAAAACAAAACATGGAAATAAATAAATGGTGCTAATAACTTATATGCATTACCACTCAATGCCTAAATTTACTATTTACAAGTTGAATTCCAAACTAAAATCATTGGATTTGCTGCATTATGACAGGGAACATGTGAAGAACATAAAATCTGTCAAATTCAAGCACCATCTGCACACCCTCATCAATGCAATACAGACCAATTCGTGTTATATTTGTTTTGCATGGATTCAAATTGAAAAAAAAATATCAATTAAAGTGTTAGAAAAACCTATCTCTCAGTTTTTATTGAACATTTATCAGTTGGTTGATTAAAATACCAGAATGCACGAGTACAAAACCTGTATAACTTCTTTTAGAGATATTGTACGTATGAATGTTATGAATTAGATAATTGAGATATAGTACTATCTGAGATAGCCAGTCTGAATTAGTTTTCACTCCTTTTGTAGTAAATCAAACCCAGTTAATATCAGGAATCATGAGAAAGAAAACAGAGCACCAAAAAAGAGAGAACAACAAGCTACTCAAAAACCAAGTTCACTTCAGGACCGTGCTGGTATGGTAAAAATTCATTTTCATTTGCATAGGTGATTTTTGTACTTGGAAGCTAATTAAATAGGTATTGAAATTTGAAATATCTACTCTTGTCTCTCCCCTTCAATTGTGTTTTTAATATTTAATTTTTTAAGAAAATTTCTTCAATAACAGTTCAAAAATGGCATATTCAGATATAAGGACAAAAATAGTGCTAACAATTAAAGAGATGAAATACTAGTACAAACTAATGTACCAGACCAATCCAAATTGTTAATTCTATACTTTATGGGATAATCAAAGATTACGATGAATTTATCAAGCAAAGCATAAATTGAATCTGATATTTGAAAAAAAAATTCATATGATAATTAATATGAAACTAGCTAGATCAAGTGGAAGAATTAATATACCCGAACAAAAAGAGTAACGGCAAGATCAAGCTTCCACTGTTGCCTATCACTTCACCTCACAACTTCGGAACTGAGTCAACTGACCTTGTGCTTACATTGGTGGTGAAACTCAATGGTGTCTTCTGATAAGTAGCATACAAAGATTTGCCCGGTGAGTAGATAGTTACCTTGGGAATGTGCTTGAATTTGTTCCACGATAATAAAATCGTTATTGGGTTTGGGTTAACTGAGTCGGAGGTTTTGGGATCCTTTTGGAGAGAGTAATTGAGACAAATGAGATAAATGGGTAAAGATTTTAACAAAGCAACTTTTAGAACATCTACCTCCTTAGTATTATTAGAGTTTTTATTCTGATTTGACAGTTTATAATATAGTTTCAGAGATGTGAAAGAGTTTCTTATTTAGAAACTGTTTATAACTCCATGCTGATCAAATTATTGTCTCAAATTATTTCTGTTTTTTAATTTGTTGCTGACGTAGATTAATAGAAACTCTAAAATTAATTTCGGGAAAGTGAGAGTTAGAAATTTTAGAGACCTTAATTTCTAAAAAGATGTTAACAGTTATTTAGAAATTAATTTGAGTTGCTGAGATGTAGATGTTTTAGCTTCGTACAATGCACGTACTGACTATAAAATCAAAAGAACGTTGTATATAGTTTGTATGCTTTATGAAGCCAAAACTACTGTGTTAAATAATTAGTCAGTTTTTTACATCATTTTTAACCATCATTGTTCTTCTCCTCGAAGGGGGCCAATTATATGTAAGCTACCTGAAACAAAATTAAACTACAGAATGCCTATGAAAAATGAAAAACTCAGAATAATTGCGAAAGGCCGGCCCAGAAAAACCCAATAACAGAAACAAATAAAAACACTAGGAAACTGTCACACATATACAATTGCAAATCACTCATTTGGTTTTGTCCTTGACACATTTATTATTTTGTTTTTCACGTTTATCTGTGATAACTAGCTCCACTTCTATAAAAATCAAGTGAAAAAATTAAATATATTGCTCCGGAGTTAAAAAAAAAAAAACGATTCCAAATTAATTTTTTTTTTTGAAGGTCAGCTGGCAATATATTGAATAAAAAGTTATTTACAAAGTTCGATAATTGAAAGTGGAGCTATCAAATATCAGAGAAAATCAAATATCAGAGAAAATCAATTATTTGAGAAAATCAATAATTTGAGATTTTGATTCTTACGTCTCTTTATATATTATTTATATTATTTAACGAAATATGGAATTGCGAATTGTACTTTTCTCTGGCAACCATTTTTAATTGAGATATTATTTTGACATTTTAAATAAAGGATAAAGTTTTCTGGTATAATACCTGGTGAGAATTAATTGAAGAACAATATTAGAATATCACTAAAATTTATTTCATTTAAATTTATAAATTTGGAACAAATCTCAAAATGAGATTATATCTGTCACACCCCAAATCACGGGTATAACAGCCTGCCGCGTATATTCATTCAGACATATACGCAAGGCAGTGGATCTTTTATATGCATTACCAATAACGCCATTACATAATAACCACATCCCAATATTTCTTACAAAATGTATATCTGACAGAATACGGCAAACTATATTTTAGAAATGCCTCCCGCATCCTGTCAGTTTCAACAACCCAAATCCCCAATTTCATGTGGTTATGCTGTCAGATGCAATCCAAAACAGTCTCTCTGTATTCGTGTAGTAAACCTGAAAATAACCCAAAGGGTGGGGGTGAGAATAATTTCTCAGTGCGAATTTGTCACAATCAGGTTATTGGACTTGCAATCAGAATCCATACTCAAAAATGAAATTCGTACAACAGTACATTAATAGTTCAATTTCAATATATGTATATATGAATGCATATGCTCGACAACAATAATCAAATGAATCACAACATACAGAATTTCCAAGATGAATCTCAAACAAACACATATTTGGCTTAACTCATTTTAATATGACTGGTAGCACCTACAGATGTTCTCTCGAGCTGGACCCTTTATCAAACCCTCATCTGTAGGGTTACTGACACCTACAGATGTTCCACCGAGCTGGACCCTTTATCTGACACCCATCTGCAGTGCTTTGGCTTAACCGTTTATTAAAGTCTGGTTCTAAGTCAGCTATGCAGCTCAACTTTACAAATGCGTTCACACAGAATCAAGGTCAGCCATACGGCTCAACCTTGCAAGTCTCATTCACATAGGATCAAAATCAGCTCAAAGCCTTGCAACAATTCATAAACAGGTCAACGGATAGGTCCCCGTCACCTTATCCAAGCTACCTCTACGGGTCAGCATGGCAAATTCACAAACAGGTCAACGGATAGGTCACCGTCACCTTATCCAAGCTACCTCTACGGGTCAGCATGGCAAATTCACAAACAGGTCAACGGATAGGTCACCGTCACCTTATCCAAGCTACCTCTACGAGTCAGCATGGCAAATTCATAAACAGGTCAACGGATAGGTCACCGTCACCTTATCCAAGCTACCTCTACGGGTCAGCATGGGAAATTATAAACAGGTCAACGGATAGGTCACCGTCACCTTATCCAAGCCACCTCTACGGGTCAGCATGGCAGATTCATTTCACATATAGAACAATAAAAAGAACACATCAATCGACAACCATACGAATATGCAAATCTACATTTTCACAACAATTCAGTTTTAACCATATTGGTTTATGCACATGATTCACACAATTCAAATTATGCAACAATTAATATACGACATGACAATCGGAAAATAAGAATTTAATTTCTGAAAATGAAACATCAAACAAGTCCAAGAACCCCGCACCTGATTACGAAGAGCGTATCTCGCACTTATGGTTCAGACGTCTCGAAAGGTCCCGCAAAAATCTTGCTCAACCGAGCCTACACCAATTTACACCTCTATTTGTTGGATTAGACTAGATTAATCACAACTCTTCTCAAATTTTCGAATTTGAACCAAACCCTAGATAGAAAATCAAGATTAAGATGAAATTGAGAAATGAATTACCAAATTGGCAACATAGAAGCTTAATGGAGATGGATTACTCAAAACTTATACAAAAATTTCAGATTTGGGGCAAAACCCCAACAATGGAGAAAATTTCAGATCTTGAGAAGAGAGGAGAGAAAGGAAATACCAATGGAGAGCTAAATAGCTACTAGAAGGAGAACTAGACCGCCATTTCCATTCCTCTCGTAAATTTTTCAAGGGTTTCGGTGAAATTTTGAGGGAGAAGAGGGGTTTTCTCCTTCTCTTTCTTTGGGCGGCACACACAAGGGGAAAGGGGCGGACCACAGGGGAGAATGAGGGGAGAGAGAGATAATTTTGCAAAATAGACCCTGATCGCGTTCAGGAAATACCATAAAACGTTTTGGATGTTTTTGAAACCGTTGTAACGTTTTAATTAAATTCTAAGATTTAGAAATATTGTTTTTGATCAAATTTTTACAGAGCCAATCGTTTTGAAACGTTTTATAACGTTGGTAACGTTTTAAAAAATCTCGCAGCAACAGAAAACTGAAGTTCAAATCGTGCTAAAACGTTCGGAACGTTTTATAATCGTTGGTAACGTTTTAAAGGGAATTGGAAAACCCAGTTTGAATTTTGAAAACGTCTGGAACGTTTTGGGTCCAATAGCTCAAAAAAAAAAAAAAAAATCTGCATAATGTCACATTTTTCCCCCCTTAAAATAAATTTCGTCCTCGAAATTAAAATCAAAATAGAAGATAGTATTTTTCTTACTCAAAAATAGTTGGACCGAAAATTAAGATGCATAGTTTAACCAATTTAACTAGTAATATAAATTCACTACGCTTCCGCTGCACTACTCTGATCGTATTATTTTGTACTAAAATTTCATCAAGTACTTTCAAAATATATACTATTGATTGCCATTCGACAAGAATTATGATTTTATTCTAGAATTATTTAGTTGGTACCATAACATCAAGATTATTCTTTATTTTATCCGATTGTGTATACAATTGAAAATATATACATATACATCTACAAATGACAAACTTTAATAAGTATATGAATTAAGCCATTCATAAGTAATACGAAGATTAATTATTATATTAAACACCTTATACTTAAAATAACAAATATATACGTCAGTGTATGATTACGGCATGCTGTCGATTATCTCTAAATCTTTAAGTAGTGATTTCGGATTCACATGTGTTTATATTAAAAGACAAAACTAATGTAATGTTACCAATCAATCCAATTGAGTATTTTGTATATAACAGAAAATTAACATTAGGATGGTTTATGCCCTCCATTGCAATATAAGTATAGTATGAACATCTTACGTACTTTACCAAAAATGAACTTCCGTATAAAAAAAAAATATAGCCATGCTAATAAATTCGTACAACTCTCAGAATTGTTTGGCGTCACTTTAATTACCAATTAGAGAAGGATTATATATTTTAATTTACTTTTGTCGCTCCATTTATACATGACTATATTAGAAAACTATATATATCTCTAACAATGTTTACCATGTTCGTACAAAGTATCACTAAATAATTTAGTTAGATATTCTTAATAGATGTTTACTTAAAAATAATTCACAATCATAACGTCTTGGTACAATAACTACCATGGAAATTTATATATTTAAAAATTGAATTATATTTTCAAAGTGTTACTACATGTCCTAAACTTTTCTCTTATGCATGTACATGAGTCTTTTAAAATTATAATACACTATTCCTCTTTCTTTTAGATAAGTCGTTAGTAGACAAGGGAATTTTGTCAACGATAATAATGACTCGATCGAATCTCACTGACGTTCTCTTGACAGCAAATGGGTTATTGGCACTGCATAACCTTAGCTCTGATACCATATTTACTGTCACACCCCAAATCACGGGTATAACAGCCTGCCGCGTATATTCATTCAGACATATACGCAAGGCAGTGGATCTTTTATATGCATTACCAATAATGCCATTACATAATAACCACATCCCAATATTTCTTACAAAATGTATATCTGACAGAATACGGCAAACTATATTTTAGAAATGCCTCCCGCATCCTGTCAGTTTCAACAACCCAAATCTGCAATTTCATGTGATTATGCTGTCAGATGCAATCCAAAACAGTCTCTCTGTATTCGTGTAGTAAACCTGAAAATAACCCGAAGGGTAGGGGTGAGAATAATTTCTCAGTGCGAATTTGCCACAATTAGGTTATTAGACTTGCAATCAGAATGGATACTCAAAAATGAAATCCAGACAATAGCACATTAACAGTTCTACTTCAATATGTGTATATATGAATGCATATGCTCGACAACAAAAATCAAATGAATCACAATTCACGTAATTTCCAAGATGAAGCTCAACACACACATATCGGTTTAACTCCATTTAACCTGTCTGGTAGCACCTACAGATGTTCTCTCGAGCTGGACCCTTTATCAAACCCTCATCTGTAGGGTTACTGACACCTACAGATGTTCCACCGAGCTGGACCCTTTATCTGACACCCATCTGCAGTGCTTTGGCTTAACCATTTACTAAAGTCTGGTTCTAAGTCAGCTATACAGCTCAACTTTACAAATGCATTCACACGGAATCAAGGTCAGCCATACGGCTCAACCTTGCAAGTCTCATTCACATAGGATCAAAATCAGCTCAAAGCCTTGCAACAATTCATAAACAGGTCAACGGATAGGTCACCGTCACCTTATCCAAGCAACCTCTACGGGTCAGCATGGCAAATTCATAAACAGGTCAACGGATAGGTCACCGTCACCTTATCCAAGCTACCTCTACGGGTCGGCATGGCAAATTCATACACAGATCAACGGATATGTCACCATCACCTTATCCAAGCTACCTCTACGGGTCAGCATGGCAAATTCATAAACAGGTCAACGGATAGGTCACCGTCACCTTATCCAAGCTACCTCTACGGGTCAGCATGGCAAATTCATAAACAGGTCAACGGATAGGTCACCGTCACCTTATCCAAGCCACCTCTACGGGTCAGCATGGCAGATTCATTTCACATATAGAACAATAAAAAGAACACATCAATCGACAACCATACGAATATGCAAATCTACCTTTTCACAACAATTCAGTTTTAACCAGATTGGTTTATGCACATGATTCACACAATTCAAATTATGCAACAATCAATATACGACATGACAATCGGAAAATAAGAATTTAATTTCTGAAAATGAAACATCAAACAAGTCCAAGAACCCCGCACCTGATTACGAAGAGCGTATCTCGCACTTATGGTTCAGACGTCTCGAAAGGTCCCGCAAAAATCTTGCTCAACCGAGCCTACACCAATTTACACCTCTATTTGTTGGATTAGCCTAGATTAATCACAACTCTTCTCAAATTTTCGGATTTGAACCAAACCCTAGATAGAAAACCAAGATTAAGATGAAATTTAGAAATGAATTACCAAATTGGCAACATAAAAGCTTAATGGAGATGGATTACTCAAAACTTATACAAAAATTTCAGATTTGGGGCAAAACCCCAACAATGGAGAAAATTTCAGATCTTGAGAAGAGAGGAGAGAAAGGAAATACCAATGGAGAGCCAAATAGCTACTAGAAGGAGAACTAGACCGCCATTTCCATTCCTCTCGTAAATTTTTCAAGGATTTTGGTGAAATTTTGAGGGAGAAGAGGGGTTTTCTCCTTCTCTTTCTTTGGGCGGCACACACAAGGGGAAAGGGGCGGACCACAGGGGAGAATGAGAGGAGAGAGATAATTTTGCAAAATAGACCCTAGTCACGTTCAGGAAATACCATAAAACGTTTTGGACGTTTTCGAAACCGTTGTAACGTTTTAATTAAATTCTAAGATTTAGAAATCCTGTTTTTGATCAAATTTTTACAGAGCCAATCGTTTTGAAACGTTTTATAACGTTGGTAACGTTTTGAAAAATCTCGCAGCAACAGAAAACTGAAGTTCAAATCGTGCTAAAATGTTCGGAACGTTTTATAATCGTTGGTAACGTTTTAAAGGGAATTGGAAAACCCAGTTTGAATTTTGAAAACGTCTGGAACGTTTTAACAAACGTCTGGAACGTTTTGGGTCTAACAGCTCAAAAAAAAAAAAAAAAATTTCTGCATAATGTCACAATATCTAATAAAATAATAAAATTATATTGGATTGAGATATATTTAGTAAAATTCAATATTATTTTTGTTTAATGTTTATAAATTAGAACGATTTTTGAACTAAAATACAATATAACAAAATAATAATTAATATGCCAAATTGAGATATATCTAGTAAAAATTCACAATATATAAATTAGAACAATTGTTGGCTAATTCAAAACGTTTGTTCCGGAGCCGTGGTGCAACCAATTTGTTTTCCGATTTCAAGTCCAAACGGTTGATCCAAACCGCTAGATGTAATATCTATATCAAAATGGGCTTGGAGATCAAATTTTTCATTTCTTAGAATTTTTTTACTATTTATTATGTCAGTTTTTAAATCACTAATTTTAATAAACAATGATTATGGATCATTGAAAACAGCAATTTTAAAACTGTCTTAATAAATAGTAAAAATTCCAAAAAAATATACAATTTGGTCTCTAAGCACATTTTAATATAGATTGAATGTTGAACGGTTTGGATCGACTGTTTGAACTTTAAAAAAAATTATGAAATTGGAATAAAATTCAAAACTTTACAATATAACAAAACAATAAAAATGTATATCATATTGAGATATGTATAATAAACATTAATTATTTTTCGTTTAAAATTTATGAAATTGGAAAGACAATTAAAACTCAGGATACAATATAACAAAACAAAACAAGTATATAAAATTAAGATATATTTAGTAAATATTCAATATTTTTTGTTTAAAATTTATTAAATATGAAAAAACAACCAATTTTTAGCATGAAAATTAATGTATATGATTAATCTCTATTGTGTATATTTCATCCTCATAGTTCAGATATCCACTGCATAATATAAATAAAAGTAGGATACAAATGTCAAGACATGTCCACTAGGCACAAGTTCATACAAAAACCCTGCTTAAATACATTAATTGGCATCTTTGGTATATTATGTTCGCTTTATAGCGACCCATTTTTACTTCTTGTGTTTAGCTCCTTTTTGGATAGATTTTGCCTTCTAGCTCATGATTAAAAATCATTAGTGGGATCGCAATGGTCCCACATTACAACCTTGATGTATAATGAAGAAAAATCTGATATGATTAACATAACATGATGTTATTAAAAAAAAATTCAAGTAAGGTGATGTGACTAAAATGATGAATGATGAACACGTCATGACTATACGTGGAGTGATCAAATGTGACTTGTTATATATAATTATTCTTCTCAGATTTTAATTACTTCAATAAAAAAAATTAAAATACAAAAAAAATAAAAAATATTGCAAAATATTTTAAAATAAAGAAATAATATTGAAAAATTTAATCTCATAATGTGTCACGCAACGTGACGTGACATGCTGTTTTCAATCAAATGGGGACACACTACGCGATACATGAGTCACGTCACATGATCCAGATACGTAACGTAATATGCCGGGACGTACTCATGACGTGTCACACACGATAAATCCGATAATGGAATGACTAATTTCCGCCCTGCGTATATTCAGAAGTTGATGCAAATGACAAAAGGTAAATATAATTTGAATAACGACCATGAATTCAACGTCTAAACACGGTCACTGAATTTCTCTACCATCTTAAAAATATACACATAAAAATTGTATAATGGACACATAATTATTATTGAATACATATTAATTTGTTTATTACGCAATTCATATTTGTTGTTAATATAATAGAGACCGCCAAAGAACGAAAAAAAGAAAGTTATATGTCATGATATACATGATAAGTCAAATTAGAAAATTATTTAGTTTTGTTAATTTTTTATTTCTTCTATAATTAGCATGTATTTGAAGCAAGTTGATGGTCAATTAGTAGTATGTTAGTGGTTTTATTTTTGGATGCGTGATTTTGTTATGTTAATTGCATTTAAAGTGTTCATGTAATAAAGAAATTGAATGACACTTATCCAAATTACTTTTATTAAGAAACTGACGCAACCTGAGATGGTGATTCCTTTTCGGAACCATGAATCACTTATCCAAATTACAGTGTCAAAAGCCGTGATGCAAAATCACTCATTCATTAATTGCCTTTATTCATGCACTTTTTGTTTCTTTGCATACTTTTTATGACTTCTTAATAACTAGCTTACCTACTATAAATATAAATTTGACCTCCTGAGTTCAAAATAAATTATATATCAAATTAATTTATAATATATTTATTATTTTTTAATATTTATATATTAAGATATAAGAGAAAATCAATTATATGATAAATTTCAAATTTATGATAAATATTGACAAAAAAATCAAGAACATAAAAAATGATACAAGAGTTAACAGAGATCAGTAATATATAAGATTGATACTTACTAAAATGATCACAATTGTGATTTAAAATTATAACCGATTTCTAACCGAGTTATACGGTAAGTGAATTTTTCGTCGAATATCGGCCGAAACGTCTCTATTCAGGAAAATAGTAACTGTAATTTCGTCCTCCAAAAAATGTCCCCCGCGCGAATAGAACCCAGGATGTGTTGGATGAGAACACAGAGGTTTACACTACACTAGTTCTTTGTGTCTAGAACATGTAATTATAATATTTAAATTATACTTGGTTTGGGACTAACCCCACAATGGAAATTGTATTATATTACATAATTAAATTATCTGTGCGTAATATTTTGTTTTAATATATTTTTTTAACATATTATTATTTTAGAAACTTTTTTACTATTTTTTAGTACAAAATAAGCTTATGCCAAAAAGATTCGAGTTTCCGATCCGATTCAACCGATTCTGACTGACTCATCCGATTCGGATTTCACGATCAAGTGACCTATTCCGATTCTGATTTTTCCTTCTATAGTTACAAGATCAAAAGCAATCAGTCTCCTGATTTGGGCTCAATATTCCCAACATGAGCAAAGCAACTCTTGGCGGACCCGAAATTGGTTCTTCAAATGAATGGTCCCGAAACATGATTTATCCTATTTTGTCATTAAAGATAAGGTTCTATTTTGTTTTGTCCTAATCAGTGCAATCTCTATCAATTACTTTTGCCACATACTATTCAAATTGTAGAATGGACCGAAACTATGAATAAAATCCAAATTGTAGGCTTTGGAGTAAAGGTATTATACATTCCCAGTTTAAGACTATGCTGGTATCACAGTACTTATACCTACTGTAAATGAAAATATGAGTACCTGTTTGCATTGGCAACAAGAAACATTTTACTGTGTTCAAATATACATCTCAAAATCACTAACACAAGATCCCAAACAAATAGAAAAGGCTAAAAAAATACTTTGAGATCCTCTTCATTTGGGGGAAAATAATTGAAAAAAATTACACATCATCAGCAAATCCTTCCCCAGTCAACTGGAAACCCCAGCTCAATACTGATATATGTCCAATTAATCTTCAGAGTGGCATGCTAGAAAACTAAAACACAATCTCAGAAAGAAAAAAAAAATTCAATTCCCATAAAGGTTTCTCTCTGAATACTGGTTTCAATGCGTATCAGAAATAATTGATATATATATTGGTTGAGGATTTCTTGGTATTAACAATTAAAATTAGCCATCCTTTTTATGTCATTGCAAATCCATGTCGGTCTGATATATCATCATGATCAAATTTGAGAGAAAAAAGAAAATTAAATGGAGCAACATATTTTGCAGGATTTGTGGGGAAGTTTTTAACTTTTTATGTTAGCAGGTACAATCTTATTTGGATCATTCTCCGTACTGATTGGAACAAAGAGGTAGCTGCCTTTATTTTCTATAGAAATTAATCTGATCAATTTGATTTAACCAAATAAATTTATAATATTTTCACTTACTAATATTGGAAAAGTGAGACGACATGAAATAATCTCTCCTGGCTGATGCCGAAACAAAAAAAAAGGAGTAGACATACAGACTACAGAGCCTTCACTAGAGTTACTTTTGTAAGAATTCACTAGAGACTACAGAGCCTTCTCTGTACTGTACAAGGGAAGCAAATGCTCATATATGATTAAAACAAATCGGGAAAAAGAATTAAATTTAACCAGAGGATTATCCTCGGCTTTCCCGCTTCAATTTGAGAGAGAACGGTGTCTCCTCAGCCCCTAAGATGATGCATTAAATGTACTGTTTGTAGCTACAGTAAAAGATCCGGGAGTCTATATGCACTAGCTGTTTGTATAAAGTGTCAAACGCAGTGAATTGTGGACTTAATTGAGATGTGCCAATTAATGGACAAAATCCAAGCCTATGGATATTCCAATTAAAAAACTTTTCATTTATGTGGCATTCGAGTCATCCTTTGAACGAATTACCACTGCTACAAAAAAGGTGACTATACACGACATATCATACACGGATGCAAAAAAATTGCACATTAATAGTGTGTAATGGCATAAGGCGCTTGCGCCAAAAAAAGCTCATACATACCCACACAGTCCATTAGTACCGAACCGTGTACGAAAGTCAGCAATATTTGTACACGGTTTGTTAATACTGAACTATGTACGACTTGTGGCCTCCATACACAGTTATTTGTTCAGAATTCGTGTATGTTTTGTGCAAATATCCAAACACGGATTTCTATCCAAATCCGTGTTAGATTCACTCGCGCCTTGATTCAAAATTTGTTTGTATATATTGATATACCTGTGTTTTGAGTTCAATTGCTTTCTTATTTTATCTCTCTCTTCGTGTTAATTTGTTTACTACGCAATTCATATTTGCTGCAGATAGTGATTTCAATTAACAGAGACAACGAAAGAACTGAAAAAAGAAAGTTATATGTCATGATCTACATGATAAGTCAAATTAGAAAATTATTTAGTTTTGTTATTTTTTTTTCCTTCTATAATTAGCATGTATTTGAAGCAAGTTGATGGTCAATTAGTACTATGTTAGTGGTTCTATATTATCGTTAATTGCATTTAAAGTGTTCATGTAATCAAGAAATTGAATGACACTTATCCAAATTACTTTTATTAAGAACCTGATGCAACCTGATGAGATGGCGATTCCTTTTTGGAACCATGAATCACTTATCCAAATTACAGTGTCAAAAGCCGTGATGCAAAATCACTCATTCATTAATTGTCTTTATTCACGCACTTTTTGTTTCTTTGCATGCTTTTTATGACTTCTTAATAACTAGCTTACCTACTGTAAATATAAATTTGACCTCCTGAGTTCAAAATAAATTATATATCAAATTAATTTATAGTATATTTATTATTTTTTAATATTTATATATTAAGATATCAGAGAAAATCAATTATCAGTACTAGGATTTCCGCATTTTCCATGGGAAGGAAAATGGATTTTTTCCATGGGCTTACGCATGGAAAAAGTCCAAAAATGACTTTTTTCATGCGATACCCATGGAAAAACTCCCGTCGCAAACCCTCGTTGGAAATAGTCAGTATTTCCAAGGGCGCCGTTGGAAATACCTGATTCTAGCTTTTTCCATGAGCCTGCTCTTGGAAAAAGGGTGCATGGAAAAACTTTCATACTTGGCCACCGTCTGGATTATTTCCAAGGGGAGCATCCGTGGGGCCCACCTTAGTTTTTCCAAGGGGATCAAACAAGGGACCCACCGAGTATTTCCATGGGGAGGGAGCGTGGATCCCACCTGTCTATTTCCAAGGGTGACGCCCGAGTATTTCCAAGGCAATTTACGTGGGACCCACTTGAGTATTTCCAAAGGCAGTTTACGTGGGACCCACTCCAGCATTTCCATGTCCAGTGAAAGTGGGCCCACCTAGTCAGATCTGGACGCTATTATTTCCTTGGATATATCCACGGAAATATTGACCTCCTTTTTTTGGTACCAGAATGCCCACATATGAACAATCCCTGTACCGACCCAGTATTCCTTTACAATCCCCACTTCTCATTAAAACTGATAAACATAAATACATCTTACAAATAGATATAAAAGACAATTGAAAAAATACAACATAAAGCATTTAATAGGCATAAATCATTAACATAGCATAATCAACATACATTGTACCAACAAAATGTGAAAAATCCATTAATACATTATCCCTGTGTAATTGCACATTGCTAATACACCCAAAATATATCCACTATGAGTTAACAAAAATTCACATAATTAAGTTACCACCTAGTTTGCTTGTTAGAACTTGTAAATTCACAAAAATGTGCACTTTCCAACACTAAAAGGTCAGGTTCATGTTAAAGGTAGATTGTCCCACCATTCGTCCCTCTTGCAATTGCATCATTTTCAAGTGGAGCTTGATTCAAGAGTGCTTGAAAAGCCCCTCCCTGACTTGGTTGCATAGGAAAAGGAAGACCCTATGTATAACACATATATAGAGACAACATGTTATATTTATGAGGGTTTTTGCATGTACACTAATAAATTTTGCAATTTAAGCATTTGAATATCTAATTTATCTTAAAAATAAAGGATTTCAACAAATTTTGCACCATACAATTATTTCTTGTGATTGCACTGGATAACATATGGTGATTTGTTAGAGTTAAATGTGATTATACTTCACCTTTTATTCTGATTAAAAAAAAAGTTGTTTAATATAAATCAGTCACTTTCTGCTGTTTAATATAAACTGTCAGGAATCTAGCAACAACATATATAACTAAAAAAAAATGATCAGGAATGCAGTAAGTATGTTAGACTTGATAAAACACTTTGGAATAATTTAGAAAGAAAGCTTTATAAATGTTGATTTTCTACTACAAGTAACATATAAGGTTTTCATACCATGTAATCTTGGTCAGATGTTGTCAAGAGAGGTCGACTTGGCATAGAAGAACCATTGTTGAACATGTAACTTGATACCTCCATGCATGTCTTCATGCCAGAAAGCAAGTTTCTAGCAATTAGGCAACTAAAAACAGAAAGAAACTAATTAATTAACATAAGATTTAGAAAAATAAAAGAGAGGGTGCTATGGTTAGACTTGTCAATGACTGAATATTAGTTAGAATTCAAATTATGTATTCAGCCTAATTGTTCACTCAAGAATTACCTGTTCCTCCCAAATATTGCAATCCCCTTCAAGTAGAGATCTTTTTCCAGGGTACTCCAATAAGCACCACTATATTCTTTGATTCTCTTCTAGATTCTTCTATCACAGTACTTTCCTCCATATCTCTTGGAAATTCACTTTCATGCTTTGAAATCTTGCCCTTTCATGCTTTATATTCTGATATTTAGGAGGGAATTTAAATTAGGAAAAAGAAGTTGAAATTTTCTTATATTATGAATATTGGTACAAGGCGGATCATGAACTACCTTTATTATCTTAAAGCATTGAACACTGCATGGTTTGCGAAGTTCGTCAAGCTCAAAAACAGATTGTAGCTTTTGTACACACCGTTATATATTCATTACAGACTGTCATTCTTGACATATCTTTTTTTACAGAACAAAGAATTCAAGGTAAAACTCAAAAGTTGAAAGAATTCGAACATTGATGCTCAAAAGGAAGAACAACATTTGCTCTTTCCATACGCTCTTTGTCTGAGAGCTGGAGATTAAATTGTACCTGTGAAACAAAGGGGTAAATAAGTCAATATCAATAATGACTTGAATAATATACTACTATTATTACCTTTAGCTAATTCACTAGTCCTTCAAATGTAGGATTCTAACCTTGGGTATTAGATTTTGAGTAACCACACTGCTTATAGAAGGAACTGAAGAGAACTTCACTGAATCTTGCTCGATAAGTAACTCTTCACACTGATTAAAGAGCAATTACATCAACAAGCGAATAAAAGGACATTAAGAAAATAAATAGTGGAATAAATAAAGATAGAATGATACGTACAAAGAGTTTGACCCTTCCATTTCGTCTCTTAAGCCGCACATTGAATTTTGCTTTTGAATAATTTTCTTCCAGAGAAGTAATATTTCCTGAATTTGCATTTGCGTAATCTGGAAGTTGTACAATGGGTTCTAAAGAAACAACCATGGTAGAAATGTATTCAAATGAACCAACGACCTTGGGTTCATGTAGGTCTGTATGTACTAACCAAAATAAAGATGATATTTTCTCTGCAAAAAAAATATATAAACAACTGTACTTAGTATATGTCGGTGCAATTGTTAATAAATAAAGAATACAGGAAAGCAAGAAGGTAATTTAGTAAATTACCATGGCAACGAAGGTTACTGAGCAGGCGTAAAACAGAAGAGAGAGGAGCATGCCTCAACATATGGCTAACCTAAAAGTCGATCAAATGTGTAATCTTTATTTAAGCACTATATTTTTGAAAACAATTCTCTAATTAAATAAATAGAAGCAAACATCAAATTTATGTAATAAAAAATCTAGTTACAGAGTCAATTGCAACAACAACACGCTCTTTTCCTTCTCCACCAGATTCTGAGTTTAATAACAAGAACGAAAACAGGAAACAAAGAAATCAATTAGAATTAAAGAAAAATATAAGATTTCCTAAGAGGATCATATATTATCACGAAGCGTAATACCTTTTGCAAGATCCACAATTGAGCACAGTAACTTATCAACATCTTTTACAATTTTTACAAGAGTAATAATTGAATTTTGCCCTGATTGGTGAACAGCATCATTCCAACCTACAGGATCGGTGTAGCAATCCAGTTTCCGTGTTCTGTCAAAAAGCAAATAAGAATAATATTTTCTAAAAAAAAAAGGATAAGGAAAAATAACTAAAAAATTAGGGGTACCACTTAGTAATTAAAAACTGATGGTCTCTGAATGGGGCTTTGTAATTGGCAAACTCAATAAAAAAAATTCAGAATTGGACAGTGTCTTCATTTGGCGACGAGGGAGAGGAGAGAGGTGACGAAATATATGGTGAAGGGCGTGGGAGGCAAGAGGGGAAAGGAGAAGTCTTGGAGAGAGAGAGCGGGAGCATGCTCTCCTTCTCCGGCTGAGAGTTTGAGGCATCCACGGCTAGGGTTTAGGGTGTGACGAGGTAGTGACTAGGGTTACTTTAGGGTGCGACGGAGGAGGAAGCCTAGTGAGGGAGACAGGCGATATGTGAGGAAGAGGGAGAGTGGCGATGGTGATGGCTAGCAAGGCTAGGGTTTAGTGAGGAAGAGAGAGAGCGGCGAAGGAAAACGGGAGATGAAAAGAATTTTGGGAGAGGGTGAAATTTCGGAGGAAACTGGAGGGAAAGCGAACATTTTGGGGTTTTGGTACAATCGTGCTTGGTTTATTTAGAAAGTATACTGAGGAGAGGAGAAATCTTGCTGAGTCCAGAGAGGAAAAATAAAAGGATTTGTATCGTATTTACTGGAGAGAATTCATAAACTTTGAGGTAAAATAAGATTTGGGTTTACATCGGAACCGTTTGATCATTATTATGCACGAATACTAAAAGAACATGTGCATCATCTAGGATTGGATCTAAACAACAATATTATGTTACCTCAGAGAATAGAGACTACCTATCCACATCTTTTAAATGAAGCCATCAGAACCATTCATTACCTATCAGACGGCTTGAACTTGATATTTACAAATTAGTTATGTATGTACACCAAATAATATGAAAAAAATTCAATACAAATGTTTTTAAATTATTTACATTTTCTATGGCCAAACCATACTTATAGTTGTCAATTTTATAGACTTTCATCATTATTTGTCCCTTCAAATTTAGCAAATATTTGTGGACCGTTCATTTTTACATGAACGATTGACGGTTGATCTGTAATGAAATGATTTCAAGTTCTTTTTTATGTGATCTAAGAAAAATATTGAATGTAACCAACACATAAGTTATGAAGTTTAATTATATCTGAGCTTCGATCCGACGTGAAGTGTGTATAGCCCTTTGATGTTTCAATATTCTGTCGACTCGATGGATAGGTAAATAAAATTATTTTTTTATCAAACTTTGATACAAGAAAATAAATGCAGTGCTCTTTAATATAAATAAATTATCTGTGCGTAATATTTTGTTTTAATATATTTTTTAAACATATTATTATTTTAGAAACCTTTTTACTATTTTTTAGTACAAAATAAGCTTATGCCAAAAAGATCAGAGTTTCCGATCCGATTCAACCGATCCGACCGACTCATTCGATTCCGATTTAACGATCAAGTGACCGATTCCGATTCCGATTTTTCCTTCTATAGTTACAAGATCAAAAGCAATCAGTCTCCTGATTTGGGCTCAATATTCCCAACATGAGCAAAGCAACTCTTGGCGGACCCGAAATTGGTTCTTCAAATGAATGGTCCCGAAACATGATTTATCCTATTTTGTCATTAAAGATAAGGTTCTATTTTGTTTTGTCCTAATCAGTGCAATCTCTATCAATTACTTTTGCCACATACTATTCAAATTGTAGAATGGACCGAAACTATGAATAAAATCCAAATTGTAGGCTTTGGAGTAAAGGTATTATACATTCCCAGTTTAAGACTATGCTGGTATCACAGTACTTATACCTACTGTAAATGAAAATATGAGTACCTGTTTGCATTGGCAACAAGAAACATTTTACTGTGTTCAAATATACATCTCAAAATCACTAACACAAGATCCCAAACAAATAGAAAAGGCTAAAAAAATACTTTGAGATCCTCTGCATTTGAGGGAAAATAATTAAAAAAATTGCACATCATCAGCAAATCCTTCCCCAGTCAACTTGAAACCCCAGCTCAATACTGATATATATCCAATCTTCAGAGTGGCATGCTAGAAAACTAAAACACAATCTCAGAAAGAAAAAAAAAAATTCAATTCCCATAAAGGTATCTCTCTGAATACTGGTTTCAATGCGTATCAGAAATAATTGATATATATATTGGTTGAGGATTTCTTGGTATTAACAATTAAAATTAGCCATATATTTTATCTCATTGCAAATCCATGTTGGTCTGATATATCATCATGATCAAATTTGAGAGAAAAAAGAAAATTAAATGGAGCAACATATTTTGCAGGATTTGTGGGGAAGTTTTTAACTTTTTATGTTAGCAGGTACAATCTTATTTGGATCATTCTCCGTACTGATTGAAACAAAGAGGTAGCTGCCTTTATTTTCGTAGAAATTAATCTGATCAATTTGATTTAACCAAATAAATTTATAATATTTTCACTTACTAATATTGGAAAAGTGAGACGACATGAAATAATCTCTCCTGGCTGATGCCGAAACAAAAAAAAAGGAGTAGACATACAGACTACAGAGCCTTCACTAGAGTTACTTTTGTAAGATTTCACTAGAGACTACAGAGCCTTCTCTGTACTGTACAAGGGATGCAAATGCTCATATATGATTAAAACAAATCGGGAAAAAGAATTAAATTTAACCAGAGGATTATCCTCGGCTTTCCCGCTTCAATTTGAGAGAGAACGGTGTCTCCTCAGCCCCCAAGATGAGGCATTAAATGTACTGTTTGTAGCTACAGTAAAAGATTCGGCTGTCTAAATGTACTGTTTGTACAAGTGTCACGAATAGTTAAATAAATGATGTCTAGCTAGCACTCTAAATTAGATACCTAAATTACATATCATAAATTAAATAATCTAAATAAATACAGCTTAAAGTCATAAAATTTACTTTTAAGTAATTCCAGCACTCACTTTTAGTAAAGTATAACTAATGATAAAAATTAAAATAATCAAAATAGATTTTTTTGAATGAAGATTGGGAATGAGTGAATGATATAAACCAGCTTAAAGTCCTCAAAATCAAGTGGAAGGGAAGGAAGGATGCCCGCAAGACTTGTCAAATGCAGTGAATGGATGTGAGTGAATTGGACTTAATTAATTGAGATGTGCCAGTTAATGGACAAAATAGAAGCCTATCGAAATTCTAATTATATACTTTTCATTTACGTTTCTAGTATTATCCATTACGAGTCAATGAATGGATATATATTAATAAGAAATTATAATAATTGAGATTTTGCTGACGTTAAATATCTATATTTTACCTCGTCAGGTGATACGTTAAGTATCTAAACTCCTTGGTCATTACAACATACACACAGACAAACTATATTTTGCAATACAAGATCATGTTAGGCGACAAAGTGGTAGCCTTAGCTTTTGCATTTGTGATGGCTCTTGCCATGACAAACACATGCTTAGCACAAAACTCTCCTCAAGACTATGTTAATGCTCACAACAAGGCACGCTCGGCTGTTGGTGTTGGCCCCGTTACTTGGGATCGGACAGTTCAAGCATATGCGCGAAGTTATGCTAATAAAAGAAAAGGTGATTGTCGACTTATTCATTCCGGAGGAAAATATGGTGAAAATCTTTTCTGGGGCAGTGGTAAGGATTATTCTGGTGTAGATGCAGTTAATGTTTGGGTTGATGAGAAACAATACTATAACTATAACACCAATACTTGTGCTTCGGGCAAAGTGTGTGGTCATTATACACAGGTTGTTTGGCGTAGCTCCACTAAAATAGGATGCGCTAAGGTGGTGTGTGATAAAAACGGTGGTATATTCATCATATGTAATTATTCTCCTCCGGGTAACTATGTAGGCGAGCGCCCTTACTAAAAGGGTTGGTATTACTTCCAAATTTGTGGTATTTTTAAAGTACTCATACGGCCCAATTAATTACAATCATCCATAGTACATGGCTTATTGTATGATTGATATTATATAACAAATAAGGGCCGTTTATCCCTATCGTTATATTGATTGTTGATGTGCTTCTTCATGTTGAATGTAATATATTTATGTTGAATGAAATAAAATTGTACTTTGTATTTCGTGTTTGTACGAAAGAAAACTGTTTTGAACTGGTTTTTCGTTGGTCTAGTTCATTGTTTTTTTTTAATAAAACCCAACCAGATAACCGGTTTTGACCGGCCTGAGAGCTGAAGCGATCTTTTTAAGGAACCGAACCGGATAGGTGACCGGGTCCGGTTTTTTCCGGTTGAACCACCGATCCGGTCCGGTTCTGATAACACTGGTCTGTACAATAACTTCACTATTTGTGTTAAATGAAGAAATAAAAAAAAAATTTGTTCCTATTCATCTTCGAATTTAGTATATATTATTAATTTGTTCCTATGCTCAATTGTATTTTCTCATACAGTAAAATAACATAAGTTCAAACCTACTTGAAGTGCTACTTTATACCTAACAATAACCACGCACTTCTTTTAAAAATACAGTTTAATCTAAATATAAACTTTTCCAACACTGCCCTTGCTGTGCATTATGCAGAAAATGCTATTACATAACTTAACTATAGACTCTATACTAATTATAAAATATACGACTAACTCAACTATTGAATCAATATTCAACATAAAATTCTGCAAACCACAAACCATGATTGAAATAATAAGCAGCATGGTTGTATTTCAAGTTTCCAACTAATACCGATATCAGCACCTGGCTGGTACAATAACCAAGATACTGCAACAAATGACAGACAGATAACAGACACCAAGTTCAAAAGCAGCACGACGGTCTCTAACTCTTATAACTAAGCAATAAAATTTGCTTCCAAAGGAAATGAGAAGTGAGAAGTACCTTGTTGAAAAGCCCAATTAATTTGTCGCATGTTGTACTAAGACAGAGGCACATGCGGTTTCAGGGCGGAGGGATGTAGCTTACCCGAATCATTGCCACAGAAACAAACTATCACTAGAGAAGGCTGTACCGTTGAATCCTGATTTAAAATCACATAGCAGTTTAGGTCTGGACTGAACTGAGATAACGTACTTTCTTATCCAGGTCAAGAAAGCAGATCACTCAGAGAACCCAAAAATGCTGCCTCAAGTGGTACCTAAGGCAAAGATACACTAGTGGTACGAAAACCAAAACAGGTACTGGCCGCCAACACCACTTAAAGAAAAGATTAAACAAAAAATCAGAAGGAAAAAACTGCTAAATAACTTCGGCCAACAACATCAGACACTTCAACAGAGAATTTAGGCAAACTAGTCCCAACAAAGTGGAAATTGTTAGAAATGCAGTTTTTGTTTTGGTACCGTGTATGATTAGTACTTAGGGTTCACTTTTTTGGCGCCTCTTCGAATTTTGTCCTGTCTTTAATTCTCAGTATCTCCATGTCTAATCAAATAACTATAACTCTTCGGTCTCTTCTCTCTTTAAAACTTTCTCTCCTTACTCTCCTCCCTATTTATTTTTCTCGTAATTAAAGTGCACTCATCTCTCTTTAGGGTTTTGGCTTCGCTGTGTAAACACCACTAATTTTCCATTTTCCTTTCTAATCTCGGTTAGCTAGGTTTTCTTTGGAGTAAGACAGATTCGAAGTAGGAGGCGTGCCAAGAAGAAGCGTGAAAGACTCAAAACAAAGGATTCTCAACAACATATTTTGATCTCTCTCTCTCCCTCTCTCTCACTCATTGTGAAAATCAAGACTTCTTTCAGGTTTAATAGCTTAAATTGTATGCTAGATCCCTCTCCTCTCCTTTATTTTTTGTTTCTTTTAATAATTATTTAGTATGGTTTGCTTAAATTAGGATTGAACTAGGGTTTGTACACTTGTGAAATTAGAAATTATGATAAACTCGCTTTACTATTTAGAGCATTGTCTTTCTTAATTAAACAAGCTTTTGAATAAGTTTGCAAAAATAAACAAGTTAAAGGTCTATAATATAAAAATGACAGAAATGATGATTAGGGTTTGGCTTTAGGGCATGGTTTGAACTAAGTAGTCATTAAACTAGCCAACATTTGTATAATGTTTAGTTTAGTAATGTTATTTTTTTGTTTGTGTAGGCGAAATGAGTAGCCAAAATAGTCATTACTCATCAAATCTTTCTTGCAAAAGATGTCATAAGCCATGTATTGTGCTTCTTTCGTGGACCAAAACGAATCCGGACAGAGAATTTAAAAATGTTCAGAATGCAATAAATGGATGGACTGGTGCGACAATACCACCAATTTTAATAACACAAGTTTCAATTCTTAGATGCAACATCACAAACATGTTGCATGATATAAAATTGAAACAAAAGTCACTTCGATCTTCAAGAACCAGTTAGTAGTATTAATTGTACATTGTGTGTTGATGCTTGTGATTTGTTTATAAATTGTTGTGTTGTTGTTTCATTTGAATTAGGGGATGTGACTTTGTAGATGTTGATTTATAATGTATAATTGATTACTATATTCTGTATGTTGTGAATGTTGATTATTTATTGAATTAATGTATAATTAATTATTGTATGTTTAATGGCCAGCTAGCAAATATGGATGTTGGCCAATTATTAATCGAATAAAAAGAAAATCATGTACGGTTCTAAATAACAAACCGTGAACGCTATCCAAAATGATACACAGATGACTTGTAGAAACCGTGTATACAACCCTTGTTATTGTACACAGTTACTTTGACCGTGTAAAACCCAACATTTTCAGCGTTTTTTTTAGATCTAACATGGTTAGATTTTATTAATTGTGTATGTTAGTATTTTATAGACACTATTTTTCTTTGTGACAAAAACAAAAATTAAGAAAATAATAATTTTTTTTAACCTCTGATTTCCAAACACCAAGCGTGCTATTTAAAAAAAATGAATGATTTTGTTTGTCCGAACAAATCATCCAATCTCGTCCGGACAACTAATTTTTTTTATTACCAATCTAAGCTTTGACCATAAAAACAAACAGAAAAAAAAAAGGAATTGGAAAATACAACCCAACACAAATAACAAAATAAAAACAGGCAAACACCTAAGTAGATAAAAAATCAAATAAAAAACACCCTTCTACAGAAATCTCCTTCGACCCAATTATTTATTTTACCCCGAACAGTCAAGATTGCTCTTTTCCAGATCACAAAATTGACGCCTTTCGTTTGTAAACCTACATTGCACAAACAGAAAATATAAATTAGATTTTTAGTACTGAAACTTTCACATGTACTATGCATCAAATCCACAACCTAATTAAGAATTGCTGTCATGTTTCCAAAATTAAACTTGTGTGTTCTTTCTTCGTGCTATATCTATTTGATGAAACTTGATACCTGCATTAGATAACTGTATATTACTCTAGATAATCCCAGTTTACATCACATACCAAAAAACAAAACATGGAAATAAATAAATGGTGCTAATAACATATATGCATTACCACTCAATGCCTGAATTTACTATTTACATGTTGAATTCCAAACTGAAATCATTGGATTTGCTGCATTATGACAGGAAACATGTGAAGAACATAAAATCTGTCAAATTCAAGCACCATCTGCACACCCTCATCAATGCAATACAGACCAATTCGTGTTATATTTGTTTTGCATGGATTCAAATTGAAAAAAAAAAATATCAATTAAAATGTTAGAAAAACCTATCTCTCAGTTTTTTGTTGAACATTTATCGGTTGGTTAGAACATGAAACTCCCAGTGGAGTTTCCAATATATATTCTGGGAGGCAGTTGTCATTTCGAAATATGACAAGATATTTGGTTCTCAGTTAAATTAGCAAAATATGAGGTGTTCTATGCAAAAGTGCAAATGATGGAAATTGTTGTAGTCTTCTTCCTAAATTCGGGCCTAGTCCACACAAAAGTAAAAACAAAAGAGCTATCTCAGGTCTAGGTCGTTCAAACAATGAAACTGAATTTGTCCATAAGTTTTCAAGAAATATAAAAGCGCTGAAATTCGATGGAGCATTTGGGCAAACTTGAAGGAAAATGAAGAGAATAATATTGAAAAAAAAGTTACCTGATAAAGTGGAGGGCACAGGGGATAGGTGCAAATGGAGCAGTCCAGTAAGTCGGTATCAATTTTGACTATCTTTTTTTCTTCTCCAGTCTCCATGGCATGCAGCCTAGTTGGTAGAGAGGTAGAATTTTAATTTTATTTAAATTAATCTCGTGATGAGCATGAGGTGCTAGCTGTGCATCATTATATATATAGCAAGTTTAGTTCAATGTATTTGACACCAGAAACTGAAAGGTTGCATAGAGAAAGTAAATGAAAACTAAAGGGGATGCAACTAATTAATTAACATTGAACATTGAGAAGCTAGAGCAAAGGACCATTATTCACTGTTGGAATTGATACATTTACATTCTTCCATGTAACAAAATTATTACTCGGTATTATTTTATTATTATTATATATTTTATTAATTTTGTTGTTCCTCGTATATTGATATTGTCCATCATCCTTACTCTTTTATTAAGCACTTATTAGTGTCCATCATCCTTACTTATTTTTCCCTCTAAACTTAAAAACATCACAAATTTACCCATTTTATTGTCTTTTATATTAAAACTCATTTTACATTTATTAAATATCTATTTTACCCTTTATTAGAAACATAAAATACATGTAGCATGTTTACGAAAAAAGTCAGTCTTATAATTGGTTCATTTCTCTACTTCTGATGCATACACATGGGTGTGCCTAAATGTCACATTGTATACGTCACAAGTAAAAAATAAACAATTTGCCTTTGGAAACCAATCAAATATAAGACTGGCATTTTTATATAACATGCTACATTTTTTTAGGCTTTTAATAAAGGGTGAACTGGGATTTTACTAAATTTAAAAATGAGTTCTAATACAAAAGAAAATAAAATGGGTCAATTTGTGACTTATTGAAGTTTAGAGGGGAAAATACATAATTTTGAACTTTAAAAAGAAAAATACGTAATTTTAAAAATTTTAAGGGTTATACAAGAAATTATCCCAAACAAAAATAATAGGGAGAATTTCATATATACCACTCAAAAAGCACCAGAGAGATTCCCAATTAGGCTAACTACAAGAATGTGACAGTATCCGCGAGGGTAAAAAGTGACTATTTGCGAGGGTACCGACAGAAAGGTGTTTTTTCTATTAGCAACAGGAGTATCCGCGAGGGTATACCGACAATATCACTCGCGGATACTGTCCCATTATTGTATTATAAGTCTTCAACCTTTTTTTTTAATTATTTACCATGTTTAAATATTAAAATTATGGAAGCCTTATCCTTAGGTCAGTGAACATATATTTTCATGTTACAATAACTTCCCAACTAAAAAAATTGATATGTGTTATTTACAAACTTTTTATTTACTAAAAATTAATGCTGAGTTGGGAATTCACATATCACATAATAGATTATTCTTCTTGAAATTAATAATCAAGGGCAAGCCTTCTATAAAGTAAGTTCAAGCCTATGGGAAGTAGGGTATTGAAAAGGGGCCGGTTCGGTCCGGTCTGGTCCAAACCCGCCCGGTCCCCGGGTTGACTCGGGCACGGGTTAGCCCGGGTCAACGGGTTGAGTCGGGTAGGGGGGGCGGGTTGGAGTCTGACTCAGCCGAACCTAACCCGGTCTAAACCCGGCGGGTTAGGACGGGGCGGGTTAGATCGGGTCGGGGGTCGGTCCGGTCCAGGTTGGTCCGGTCCGGTTTGGTTTTTTTTTTTTTTTTTTTTCGTTTTCTGTTTTTTTTTTCCTGTTTCCAGAGAGGCAGAGAGGGGCAACAGAGGGCAGCGGCAGATTTTATTTTTTTTTTTGCATTTTTTTTCTTTTTATTTTATTTTAACTCAATATATTTTTGTTATAACTTATAACAAAATCAAATTAAGTTAAAACCAAATTATTCTAAAATCAAATTATTCTAAAACCGAGATATACCGAATTAGTTTAAAACCGAATTATTTTTTATCTTTAAAACCGAATTATTTTAAAACAATAGATTTAAAAACAAAAGTTACCCTCCTCCTTTATTCCGGGCTTGGGACCGGCTATGTAAAATAACATAGGCGGAGTTCTAACTTTTTTTTTGTTAGTAATTATTCTTTAAAATAAAACAATTGAAATATTTAGAAATTATAATTTAAAAAAATAACAATAAAGATTAAAAGAGGTTAGAATTTTATACCGACACTACCTATCTAGTAGTTGTTGTGCATATACCATAGGTCGCTCTCTTGCTCACCGTCCGAATCTTCGTTAGGCTCAGGTCCCTCGGTACCGCTTTCTTGAGTGTCGACACCGGATGATGACGCTTCCAATCTCATGCCATGTTGCGTGCGATTTTCAGCATCAATCCAGTCTTTCAAGTACACAAGCCTCTCGAAAACATGTGCACCCAACTTACTTCGTTTATCGGTGAGGATCCTGTTCGCCGAGCTAAAACAGGATTCGGAAGGGACGGTCGACACGGGCACGGAAAATATGTCGCGAGCCATCATCGCCAATGTTGGATAGGCAGTTGCATTCCTCCTCCAACAATCCATGAAGTCAACTCCTTCATGTTCGTTGGTCCCCAAACAGTAGCTGATTAACTCGTTCGTGTCACCTTGGGATCCCGTCGGGTCGTCATCATCCTGGAAATCGCCTAACAATCCAGTACTGCTGTGTGTGGATAGACTATTAAAACAATAGAAAAAATTAGTGCACAATGTAGATATTATAAATAATGAATATTAAAGATGTATATTTATATTCATACCTCACGCCAGCGGTCGAAGGCGGTTGGTCGGCATTTCTTCTTTCGCTGTATATGGCAAACATGTCCTCCAATGCCCGTTGTACGCGGGGCTCCTCGTCCCTCCAACTTAATTTTAGATTTTTCTTGTAGGCTACGAGTATTTTTACCGTGAACTTCTTCTTGTATGCCGGATGGAGGCAGTTTGCGAGAACGGTCAAGAGGGGTACCTCTTCCCAATATTTAAGAAATTTTGTCTTCATGGCTGCTACGATCGGATGGAGAGGGGAATCCTCACTATCCCTATCTTCCATATCACGGTACACCTTCGAAATGTAGTAGAGATGGTGCAGCAACTCATGTGCCGTCGGTGTGTACGAGCAAGATAATTTCACAGTTGCGGTGAAAAAGGTTTTAAGGAATTGTGTAAGCTGTATTATTCGCTGCCATTCGGCATCGGTGAGTTCCAATCTAACTCCTTCGTCCGTCGATCTCAACATCTCCCCTATAGCCGCCTTGTAAGGAATGCATCGGTTGAGCATCCTGTAGGTGGAATTCCAGCGGGTGTCTATATCCCAAGGTATCCTCATTTTGCTCAAACCTATTCTTTTGCACAAAGCTGCGAAATTTTGTTTTCTTTCTTGGTTCGAATAAATATGGGCAAGACCTCCCTTGAATTTAATTATTAAGTCCTTTACGGCTTCTACCTTAAGACCATCTTTTACGGTAAGGTTTAGTATATGACAAGCACACTTTTGGTGAAACAGTGCACCATTCATGATTGGGTTTAGGGACCGGATGAAATGATCGATGGACGCTACATTGTTGCTAGCATTATCGAATGAGATAGCAAAAACCTTGTTCCGTAAATCCCTTTTGAGATTATATTCTTGTAAAACCTCAATAATTGAATGGTAAATAATTGCTGCAGTGTGCGGGGAATCTAACACCCGAAAACTTAAAACCCGTTTTTGTAAAACCCATCTCTCATCGATCCAATGACCGGTAATACAAGAGTACCCTAGGCCGTGTTTACCGGCAGTCCATATATCGGAGGTAATTGAGACACTATAATTTGCATACCCAAATATAGCCCGTAGCTCGTTTTTCTTTTGGATAAACTGGTTTTTCATTTCACTAATCATTTTTCTATAATGTATTTTCTTATACAATGGTTGAGCTAACCCCTTAATGCATAGCCGGGCAAAACTACTACAATTACACATACTAATTGGTTGTTCCTTGTGAGCAATATATCGGGCAAATTCTTCAAGCATTATTTTTTCATCATATCTTTGGTGGGTTCTACTACCATCCGGGTTCATAAGGGTTTGGACTAACAGCGGGTCCGCATTTTCTTGCGGTTGCTCACCCTTTTTAGCATGACCTTCGGCATGTTTCTTAAATGTGGACATACCATTTTAAAGTTTATACTCGTAAAGAACCTTGCAAACCGCGTACCTTACATTTTAGAGTATTGACAATTCCATTGGCATGAAAGGTCTTTTCATAATACCACCACCAATCGGCCTTGTATTCGGGCACCTTGGTTTTCCTCTTCTTTGGTGGTTCCATGGGAATGGGTGCAACAACTTCGGCGGTGGTTGCGGGGACTACTTCTTCTTGTATTTCCGGGACACTTGTCGAGGGACCGCTTCCTATAGGGGCGGTGTATTGAGTCGATCCCGTAGAAGCCGTACCTGCTCCATATGAAGGGTTAGAATAATAGTAATTAGGTGGTGGTATTTGGGAGGAATTTTGTGGATAATAGTTAGGATATTGTTGATGATAAATAGGTGGTGGTATTTGTGAGGGATTTTGTGGATACGGCGGTTGAATTTGGGAGGGATTTTGTAGATAAATAGGTGGTTCTTGTGGTTGAATCATACTTTCTATTGCCTCCATATTTTGTTGTTGGCCATCGGGCATAGGGTTGAAAAAATCGGCGGAAGCTCTATGAGCAACACGCATCCATTCTGGCATTTCGGGGTCCATTTGTTCTACATATTAAAACCAAATTCATATCAAAATAAATCCGAAATTGTGTAACCTATTTAAATGTAAATCTAAATTCAATATAAATTAGATTAAATGTAAATTAATTCTTAATTACATCTAAAATAAATCTAAATTAAATCTAACATAAATCTAAATTAAATATAAATTAAAGTTCTCATTGGCCTCTAAATTCAAATTAAATCTAAATTAAATCTAAATTAAATATAAATTAAATCTAACAAAAATAAATCTAAATTCAAATTGGCCGAACTTCACAAGAAAAAAAAAAATTCCTTGGCCGAATTAAATTGGCCTCTGCCTTGAGAATGTCATTGGCCGAACCAAATTTAAAAATTGGCCTCTGCCTTGCGGCTCTGCCTTGAGAAATAAAATTGGCCTCTGCCTTGGCCGAATTAAATTGGCCTATGGCCCTATGCCTTGCGGCTCTGCCTTAAGATTTGAGTCATTGACCGAAATTCAAAAGAAAAAGAAAAAGAAAAAGAAAAAGAAAAAATTTAAAAAAAATAAAGTTTAATTAAAATTTAAAAAATAAAGTCTAATTCAAATTTAAAAAAAATGTCTAATTCAAATTTTAAAATTTAAAAAAATAACTCTAATTCAAATTTAAAAGAAATAAAGTTTAATTCAAATTTAAAAAATAAAGTCTAATTGAAATTTAAAAAATAAAGTCTAATTGAATTTTAAAAAATAAGTCTAATTCAAATTATAACTCTAACAAAATAAAATATAAATTATTTAAATTTATAAAATAAAATCTAATTAAAATTTAAAAAATAAAATCTAATTCAAATTTAAAAAATAAGTTTAATTCGAATTTAAAAAAATGTCTAATTCAAATTTAAAAAATAAAAAAAATAAAATATAACATATTTATCTAACAAATTTATTTATCTAACCTATTTCAAAATAAAATACAATAATCTAACAAATACAATAATCTAACATATTTAGAAATAAATCTAAATCTAACATATTTGAAATTATTCAAATGTAACCTATTAAAAATAAAGATAACATATTTAGAAATAAATCTAACTATCCAACAAATTCAAAAATAAGAAATAACTAAAAAATCTAACCTATTTAAGATAAATTCGAATTTTAAAAAATAAAATCTAACATATTTCAAAATAAATCCGAATTTCAAAATTAAATCCAATAATCTAACATATTCAAAATTTAAAAAATAAAATATAACATATTTATCAAACAAATCTATTTATCTAACCTATTTATAAATAAAATAACTTATTTTCAAAATTAAATACAATAATCTAACATATTTAGAAATAAATCTAAAATCTAACATCTTTGAAAATATTCAAATGTAACCTATTAAAAATAAAGATAACATATTTAGAAATAAATCTAACTATCCAACAAATTCAAAAATAAGAAATAACTAAAAAATCTAACCTATTTAAGATAAATTCGAATTTTAAAAAATAAAATCTAACCTATTTCAAAATAAATCCGAATTTCAAAATAAAATCCAATAATCTAACATATTCAAAATTTAAAAAATAAAATATAACATATTTATCAAACAAATCTATTTATCTAACCTATTTCAAAATAAAATACAATAATCTAACAAATACAATAATCTAACATATTTCAAAATTAAATACAATAATCTAACATATTTAGAAATAAATCTAAAATCTAACATATTTGAAATTATTCAAATGTAACCTATTAAAAATAAAGATAACATATTTAGAAATAAATCTAACTATCCAACAAATTCAAAAATAAGAAATAACTAAAAAATCTAACCTATTTAAGATAAATTCGAATTTTAAAAATTAAAATCTAACATATTTCAAAATAAATCCGAATTTCATAATAAAATATAATAATCTAACAAATCCAATAATCTAACATATCCAATAATCTAATATATTCAAAAATAAAATCCAATAATCTAACATATTCAAAAATCTAACAAATATAACATTTATTTGAACAAACAAATAAATGTAGCTTATTTATCTAACAAATTTAAAAATAAATCCGAATTTAACAAAGAAAAACTAACAATATTAAAAATTACTAACAATATCTAACAATTACTAAAAATTACTAACAACTACTAAAAAATACTAACAATTATTAACAAAAAACAATTACTCACAATTACTACAAATTTCTAAACATTACTAAAAATTATCTAACAATTCCTAACAATTACTAAATTAACCTATTTAAACTAATTCTAATTATTTAACAATTACTAAAAAAAAATCTAACATTTTAATCTCGCTGAAAAATCTTGCGGGAAGTAGAATGAAAAAAATCCTTCGTAATTCCTCTACTTTCGTCTTTCGTATTCCTTTGCGTATTTGTAGAATGAAATAAATTGCAACTCTTTTTTTTTAAACAATAAAAATAAAATTTGAGAATAATAAAAATATTGAGAGTGTGAGAAATTGAGAATATGAGATTGAGAGAATGAGAGATTGAGGATTGAGAATAATGAGTATGAGATGTGAAAATTTATGAAGAATGGGGGTATATTTAAGGGTGTTTTTTTTTTGGGGGGGGGGGGGGGAACTGCCGTTAGAAGCAAAAAAATTTGAAAATTTTCGGTGGGGGGGCGGGTTGGCTCGGTCCGGGACGGGTCCCGCCGGGTTTCACCCGGGTTTGGGCGGGTTTGACCTGGTTTTGTGCGGGTTTGGTCGGGTTTGGTCGGGTTTGGGCGGGTTTGGTCGGGTTTGGGAGGGTTTGGGAGGGTTTGGGAGGGTTTGGGCGGGTTTGGTCGGGTTAAAGGGGGTTTACTAGGGTTTTGGGTCGGGTTAGGTCGGTTCGGATCGGGTTTAGTCCGGTCCGGGTCGGGTTCGGGGTCACGGGTTGAAACGGGAGGGGGGGTCGGGTTTCGCCCAGAAAACCGGATCCGATCCGTTTTAGACCCGACCCATCACTCTAGGACGGTTCGGGTCGGGTTCTTGGTCGGATCCGGGTCGGTCCGGATCCGGGTCCCGGGTTTGCGCGGGTCGGGTTGGACCGCCCGGATAAAATCAATACACTAATGGGAAGTTTGGCAAAGAAAAGTAAACAAATAATATTAATGCTGAGTTGGGAATTCACACATCATATAATAGATTATTCTTCTGGATGTCCAATTTTCCATACCATTGACTCTATGCAAGAAGCACATGTTACAAATTGAATGTGAACGCTGCTTCATAGCCTGACTGGATGGGTATTAGCTGATGGACATGTATAATTATTTAACTCAATTTTTGAATTTTAAATTCAGAGGGAACTGGGCATGAAGTTGCCCAATTAATAATTGAAGATGTATTTCAATTTTTGGAAAAAAAATTTATTGAGCATGTTTTAGTTTTACTTTTACAGGGACAATTTCTTATGGCAACATCTATTTCTTTAGCATGTGAAAAACACACAAAATTGCATTACCAAAGACAATTGTGAGTTTCACAAGTCATGCTTTATATAGTTCCAAAATATATTTAGCATGTTTTAGTTTAAAAGTTTATATTTTTAAAAGATAAAGCTTCATAATTTGTACTTTCTGAGGTAAAAAGGAAGAATTTGATTTATTGTCTATATATATTATAATCTATAATCAGAGAGCATTTAAGAAGAGAAACAAGGAACAGGAAAATCTGTTTCTTTTATTCCAGTTTATTCATTGTGCAAAATACAGTTTGCTACCACATATTATTTCCTTCACATAAAACTTATGATTCAAATAAAAACACAATTACTAATTACAATCATGAATCTGCTTTCTTGAACTTAACTGGGAAAGGCCCACCATTCAAGCCTAGCAGCCTCTTATCACCTTCATAAAACACACCCAAATCCCCACACACTGGCCTACAAGTGTCACACACAGTTGGACAGAATACTAGCTTGTAGTAGCTGTCTTCATTTTCCCATTTCTCTATCTTAAACCAATTACTCAGCGTCTCTTTCCCCGGATCCCCGTTTACCCCTCCGGTAGTTACATATCGTTTACCTCCTTTGACATCTCCGAGTTGCCATGTCAATGACATTATACATGTTGTAATAGCCTCAAACTCTATGTTGATGTCCGTGGATAGGCGAACAGCTAATTCTTTCGAATTTTTGGGATGGAAGATCAAGGGTAAGCCTTTTTCGAGCTCATTATTCTTTTGAGCTACATAATCAGGGCATAGTTGGTCATTGTGTTGAGTAATGGCTAGGCCGCCACCACGGCCACGGATTACTGGCAAAATGTAATATCGGTTTGTTGAGATCAAAATATCGCCGTCGGTGTCGGACACTATTTGAGCATTGGAGGTGAGAGAGAAAAATAGTAAGGTTACAAGAAGAGAGATGGAAAAGAGTTGAAACTTCATTGTATAAAGTTTTGATGAAAGTAGTATGTAGTCTTGATGGGTATATAAAGTAAGTTAGAGCCTATGTGCATGAGGTTTGGCAAAGAAAAATGAATGAATAATTAAATAATAGTAAGTTGAGATTTCAACAGATAATTAATAGTGACATGTGAAGGGGAAATTTCAACTATATCTTGATTTTTCCAGAGATCAATTGTACTACCAATGTACTCATAACTAATAGGATAGGATTGAACACTTGGCATGCAGTTGGCGGATCTATCTTGTAATTTGTACTTCAGTGCTAATTAATAGCTTGTACTACGTATTATGCACGTGTATGATTGTGAGATAATTGAGGAGGGAGAAGGGAAGATAGTGGACCTACTCCGTCGGTGTGAGGATTTTGTAATAACACGTGTATTACTTTCAAGATAGTGGACCTACTCCGTCGGTGTGAGGAAGAAGGGAAGAACCACGCAATCACACACAACCACTCCACAAAAGAAAAATACAAAAAAAGTTAATAAAAAACAGAGCCTAATTAAGTCAAAGCTTTGAATGCCATGTGTTTCAGATGTTTGAGATGTCGCACTGTTTTTTATTCACTGGCATTCAAATTCGGGAGAGCGGAGCAGGTCTAAATCTAATGGAATTCAGATCTTCCCCGGTATCGTAATAGGGAATCTTTTTAACTTGGCTAGAATCTCATTGGATGGGGAAATAATCTTTCCCTTTCTACGAATTAATTTAGTTGTAAGAAATTTGTTGCAATGCTCTATGTTATTTTCATCATATTTGTTTGCAAAAAAAAAAAAATTAATTACTTCACCTTGCTTGTTTTTTTAATGCAATCCAGTTGTATCCGACCTTGTGAAAATGAGTTAGCAAGTAGGATTTTGTAATGCGAAAGCAAGAATTATTAACTAGTCACATCTATGTTCCATAAATGGAATCCAAATCTCCTTATTTCGCAAAGAAAAAGAGGGTCCTCATTTTCTCCTTTTCTCTCTTTTTCTTTCCTATAAGAGAGAGAAAGAAGGAAGAGAGAAGGGGAGAGAGAAAAATATAATCGAAGACCCTCTTTTTAAATTATTTTTTATTTTTTTGAAACAAAAACATATTTGAATTCCCATAAATGCGCTGCCTCTACTTGAAAAATTAAAAAATAATCGACACACCGATCATGCATGTGCTATCATTTATAATGCTTTCGGATTTTATGTCCCTTTCCACAATCTCTTTGCAAATGAATGGGAGTGAGATTTTGCAATGCGAAAGTAAGAATCATTAACTAGTAACATCTAGGTCCCATAAATGGAATCCAAATATCTTCATTTTCACAAAGAAAAAGAGGATCATCCTTTTGTCTTTTTCTCTCTTTCTCATTCCTAGAAGAGAGAGAAAGAGAGAAGAGAGAAAAGGAGAAACGGAGAATTTTTTTTTTTTTTTTTTTTTTTTAGAAAAAAACAGTAGATTTGAATTCCAATAAATGAGTTGTCCCTACTTAAAAAAAATTAAAAAAAAATCCAGACAGTGCTACGCATATATAAGGGCCCTCCGTGCTACGGCTCACTTTTTGAGTTTTCAAAATCCTAACAGTCGATCCGAACCATTCAACATGCTCTCCATATGAATATATGTACTTGCAAACCAAATATTACATTTTTTAGAATTTTTTTACTATTTATTAAACCACTTTGAAAAAACGCTAATTTGTACACAACAGTAAAATCTGCTGGACCATTGGATCAGCGATTTTCAAAGTGGCTTAATAAATAGTAAAAAAATTCTAAAAAATGTAAAATTTGATTTACAAGTACATATTCATATCGAGATCATGTTGAATGGTTCGGATCGACCGTTAGGATTTTGAAAACTCAAAAAGTGAGCCGTAGCACAGAGGGGCCCTTATATATGCGTAGCATATTAGCCAGATTCAAATAATCCACACAACAATCATGCATATGCTATCATTTATGATGCTTTTGGATTATGTATCCTTTCCAATCTCTTATTGAGTTATTACCATTTTAATCATACACTTATCAATGTTAAACCTTTCTGGCAATATAAGTTCTATGCATGAACACATAATGAACATAATTTTAGAATCTTGATCAATATAATTCTGACAAAGTAATTTGAAAATACCTCATGCGAAAGATACAACAATTTCATAAACACAGCGAAATTATACTTCAACTTGGAGAGTGGCTAAGGTCAAAGTGGTATGACCAAAGTCTTGGTGCTACCAATTAGTTTTTGCAATTTTAAAGTTAAATAGTCGATTCAAACCGTTAGATGTTCAATCTATATTAAAATCTGCTTGGAGACCAAATTTTACATTTTTTGGAATTTTTTTACTATTTTTTAAGCCACTTTGAAAATGACAGATTCGGGTGAACAGTAGAAACAGTGCAACCAAATTCTGGACCATGTGATCAGGAATTTTCAATGTGGCTTAAAAAATAGTAAAAAAATTCCAAAAAATGTAAAATTTGGTCTCCAAGCAGATTTTAATATAGAGATCACATCTAACGGTTTAGATTGACCGTTTGGACTTTTAAAATCCAAAAACGACTTGTTAGCACCAAAGGCCTTGGTCATACCACTTTGATCTTAGCCACTCTCCTTCAACTTGATGTATAAATGGTTTTCTCTCTTGATCCTCTTTCTCTTCATGTTACAAAAATCTTTAGAATGGAATTGTATTTCTATAACCTCTAATGGACAGAGATATGACCTATTTATTTAAACTCATTTATCTTTAATCTGGTATATGTCAAACATTTACAAAATGAATATATTTGATTTAGTGTGTTATTATTAGTGAACCAAAATAATTAAAGCAGTCATTTAATGACACTAAGGGTTTCATCATTTATTTCCATTACTAGACCACTTTAATTTAGAATTTAGTCAAACAAGCAGTTCTTGTAATTTAGAATTTAGAAAAATTGACTTGCATGAAAAACATAACTTAATTAATTACAATGTAACATAACAATAATTATTATAGTAAATATTCAATATTTTTTTTTCATTTAAAATATATGAAGTTGTTGTAACGATAGTCAAAACTTCGCTTATAATATAACAAAACAGTAATAGAGTAGACCATATTGAGGTAAATTTAGTAAACAATCAATATTTGTTCGTTTAAAGTTTGTGAAATTGAAATAATGATAGTCAAAATTTAGCTGAAAATAACTTGATAAAAAAATTATAATTTTATAAGAGTTTTATTAACATAAAAAAATCACGAATTAATCAAATATCACATCTGTTTTCTCATTTGATTGAGCATATTTCCTAACAAAGCAACTTTTAGCTTCGTACAATGCACTGACTATAAAATCAAAAGAACATTGTATATAGTTTGTATGCTTGAGTGAGCCTATGGTGCTATGCATAGCACCGATGTGGTCCGTGCTACGGTCAAAAATTTGACTTTTTAAAATCTTAATGGTCGATCCAACCGTTCAATGTGATAACCATATGAATATGTACTTGCAAACTAAATTTTATATTTTTTCGAATTTTTTTACTATTTTTTTAGATAGGTAGAAAAATCAGTGCTTTCTGAAAATTCTGGACCATCAAAATTCTACCTATCTAAAAAAATAGTAAAAAAATTCGAAAAAATATAAAATTTAGTTTGCAAGTACATATTCATATGGTTATCACATTGAACGGTTGGATCGACCATTAGAATTTTAAAAAGTCAAATTTTTGGCCGTAGCACGGACCCCATCCGTGCTATGCATAGCACCATAGCCTCACTCTGTATGCTTTATGAAGCCAAAACTACTGTGTTAAAATCTTTACCATATAAAATAGAAATATTAAAATATGTACATTAAATAAAATTAGTCAGTTTTTTACATCATTTTTAACCATCATTGTTCTTCTCCTCGAAGGGGGCAATTATATATAAGCTACCTGAAACAAAATTAAACTACAGAATGCCTATGAAAAATGAAAAACTCAGAATAATTGCAAAAGGCCGGCCCAGAAAAACCCAATAACGGCCCAGAAAAACCCAATAATCTGTGATAACTAGCTCCACTTCTATAAAAATCAAGTGAAAAAATTAAATAAATTGCTCCGGAGTTAAAAAAAAAAAAAAACGATTCCAAATTAATTAAAAGTAAATAATATACTTGTTATTTATGAGATATCAAATATCAGAGAAAATCAATTATTTGAGAAAATCAATAATTTGAGATTTTGATTCTTACGTCTCTTTATATATTATTTATATTATTTAACGAAATATGGAATTGCGAATTGTACTTTTCTCTGGCAACCATTTTTAATTGAGATATTATTTTGACATTTTAAATAAAGGATAAAGTTTTCTGGTATAATACCTGGTGAGAATTAATTGAAGAACAATATTAAAATATCACTAAAATTTATTTCATTTAAAATTTATAAATTTGGAACAAATCTCAAATGAGATTATATCTAATAAAATAATAAAATTATATTGGATTGAGATATATTTAGTAAAATTTAATAATTTTTTGTTTAATGTTTATAAATTAGAACGATTGTTGAACTAAAATACAATATAACAAAATAATAATTAATATGCCAAATTGAGATATATCTAGTAAAAATTCACAATATATAAATTAGAACAATTGTTGGCTAATATCAAAATGTTTCTTCTAGAACCGTGGTGCAACCAAACCGCTAGATGTGATCTCTATATCAAAATGTGCTTGGAGATCAAATTTTTCATTTCTTAGAATTTTTTTACTATTTATTATGTCAGTTTTAAAATCACTAATTTTAATAAACAATGAAAAGTTTATGAATCATTGAAAACAGCAATTTTAAAACTGTCTTAATAAATAGTAAAAATTCCAAAAAAATATAAAATTTGGTCTCTAAGCACATTTTAATATAGATTGAATGTTGAACGGTTTGGATCGACTGTTTGAACTTTAAAAAAAATTATGAAATTGGAATAAAATTCAAAACTTACTTTACAATACAACAAAACAATAAAAATGTATATCATATTGAGATATGTATAATATACATTAATTATTTTTCGTTTAAAATTTATGAAATTGGAAAGGCAATTAAAACTCAGGATACAATATAACAAAACAAAACAAGTATATAAAATTGAGATATATTTAGTAAATATTCAATATTTTTTGTTTAAAATTTATTAAATATGAAAAAACAACCAATTTTTAGCATGAAAATTAATGTATATGATTAATCTCTATTGTGTATATTTCATCCTCATAGTTCAGATATCCACTGCATAATATAAATAAAAGTAGGATACAAATGTCAAGACATGTCCACTAGGCACTAGTTCATACAAAAACCCTGCTTAAATACATTAATTGGCATCTTTGGTATATTCAAATGTGACATCTTATATATAATTATTCTTCTCAGATTTTAATTACTTCAATAAAAAAAATAAAAAAATTGCAAAATATATTAAATAAAGAAACAATGTTGAAAAATTTAGTCACATAGTGTGTCACGCAACGTGACGTGACATGCTGTTTTCAATCAAATAGAGATGCACTACGCGATACATGAGTCACGTCACATGATCCAGATACGTAACGTAATATGCCGGGACATACTCGTGACGTGTCACACACGATAAAACCGATAATGGAATGACTAATTTCCGCCCATCGTATATTTAGAAATTGATGCAGATGACAAAAGGTAAATATAATTTGAATAACGACCGTGAATTCAACGTCTAAACACGGTCACTGAATTTCTCTACCATCTTAAAAATATACACATAAAAATTGTATAATGGACACATAATTATTATTATATTAATTTGTTTATTACGCAATTCATGTTTGCTGTTAATATAATAGAGACCGCCAAATAACGAAAAAAGAAAGTTATATGTCATGATATACATGATAAGTCAAATTAGAAAATTATTTAGTTTTGTTAATTTTTTATTTCTTCTATAATTAGCATGTATTTGAAGCAAGTTGATGGTCAATTAGTACTTTGTTAGTGGTTCTATATTATCGTTAATTGCATTTAAAGTGTTCATGTAATCAAGAAATTAAATGACACTTATCCAAATTACTTTTATTAAGAAACTGATGCAACCTGAGATGGCGATTCCTTTTTGGAACCATGAATCACTTATCCAAATTACAGTGTCAAAAGCCGTGATGCAAAATCACTCATTCATTAATTGTCTTTATTCACGCACTTTTTGTTTCTTTGCATGCTTTTTATGACTTCTTAATAACTAGCTTACCTACTGTAAATATAAATTTGACCTCCTGAGTTCAAAATAAATTATATATCAAATTAATTTATAGTATATTTATATTTTAAGATATCAGAGAAAATCAATTATATGATAAATTTCAAATTTATGATAAATATTGACAAAAAAATCAAGAACATAAAATATGATACAAGAGTTAATAGAGATCAGTAATATATAAGAATGAAACTTACTAAAATGATCACAATTGCAATTTAAAATTACAATTTATTTTAAAACATGAATTAATTGTAAGCACTTGCTAACACAGATTTGTCAAGATTTTTCTCAAATAAACACCAAATACTCAACAATAATGAACAAGTGTTTGAAATTAATAAAAGTTCCCAAATAAAATTAAAAAAAAAAGAAAAAGAGAAAAAATGTGGGGTTTAGAAAAAATGTATCTTTCTATTTTTTATTTTTTTAGTATAAGAAATTATGTTGTGTAAATCTTTTATGAAAATCAATCAATTTTAAAATTTAATATTCGGATTAATTGATATTTTTTGTAAAATTTATGTCATTAACATAATTAAAAAAATATTATAAGAAATAAAGAACTATGAGTCTATGAATAATTTTTTTTTCCTAAATTTTTCATAAACATCATTACATATATGCATATAATAACTGCGATTTTTATGGTCTTCAAGAATAAAAAAAAAATCAAGTTAAATTTTGTTAATTAGAAAAAATATAATTTTTAATAACAAAAATATATATATCTATATTTGATATATTTTTTTTTAAATATCAGTATATCTGGATTCAAATAAAGCTACATATAAGATGTGTAATTATCAGTCATGGAGAAAACGGTACCTACCATTTAATTCAAGTGCCAACTTCTCAAGGTGATGCAACTAGAGAAAATGATGGATCCATTTTTAATTCTTGATATAGTAAGGAAGGGATCTAAATCAAGTATTATGCGTCAAGGAAAAATGATATAACTAATAACATTTATTTTGATATAAATATTGATTTTTTGCAAATAAATATTTTGCTTAAATAAAAAATATAAAACTTCGAAGTCAAGAAAATAAAACATTAATTTTATGCAAAAATAAATAAATGTTTCCTGAAGAAGTGTTTTTCTCTTAATGTAAAAAAATAAATCATAATATTTCTGATGAAAGCGTTATACTATGAAATGAAAAAAATAAAACATTTTCTCATAATACATAAGAATAATTTTTTTTTTCAGAATACTTTTGGTTGGAAATAGGGGTGTCAATGACACCCATATACTCATTTACCTGATCCGTACTGTATTTGATAAGACGGGTACATATAAGTTTTTTTTTTTAGTTTATCAGGTACGGGTAAGGATAATTATTTTTTTATTATTATGAGATTTTGAACCTTCAAGGAACAAAATCAGATAATTTTTTTTGCATAAAATTCAATAAGTTCCAGCAAAACAAACAATCCACAAAACAAACGAAATTCAATAAGTTCCAGCAACAGGTACCACAAAAAAAAAACCCACACAACACAAAAAGGCAAAAAAATTACCAACAATGTAAACAAATAAGAGGACTTGTGCCTAAAAGTCGGGTAAAGATTTTAACAGAGTACTTTTTGCTTCATGCAGCACACGAACCATATGCAATATTTTCTTGGTTATATAGTTTGTGACTTTGTGCGTTGCATGAAGCCAAAGCTACTCTGTCAAAATCTTGACTCCAAAAGGCAAGTCAATCTCTTGATTTCAATTGAACGAAAAAGTAAACTAATTTGGGCTTAATATTCCCAACATGAGCAAAGCAACTCTTCATGGACCCCAAATTGGTTCTCCTCCTATTTTGTCGTTAAAAGTTCAAGGATTCTATTTTTTTTTTCAGGTTCTTTTTATGGCATCGGAATTTTTTTCCCCATATTTCTTATATTTTATAAAATATTTGATACAGATTTGTCCAGATTCAAATCGGACGGTCCGGATCTAAACTAAAAAATTAGATTACTTTAGGGGATCCGGACATGTATCTTTTTTTTTATTTACTAGTGTTTAATAGCTTAATTGATTGCGGCAAGTTAGCTAAAATTTAATAGTTATTTATTTTTATTTTTTTGGAGGATTTCTGAGCAGACGAATGTTAAAAAATTTGGCAGTTAATGGAGTTACTGAGAGCATGTTAAATTTAATTTTCATTCATTTGTGATTTTAGTTTGGTACATTTTTTTTAAGATTTCTGTGCTCTCCAATTTTAAAGATCAAACGACAGGTTAGAGGTGTTCAAACAGTTCAGTTTGTTCCGTTTTCAACCGAATCAAAAATTTAGACTTTTTAAAACCAACTAAACTGAACCGACTAAATTATAATGGTTCAAGTATAATTTATATTTTGTTTAGTTCAATCATTTCTTCATTTCTTTCATTTGGTTTAAATATTTTACAACATCTACATATTTTGTGGAATTGAATAACTTGTGTATGAAAATATATATTTTTCATTAATAGTGATACCAATAGGTTTACTTCGGTTTGAACTGAACAAATCAAAATTTACTTCGATTTGTTCGTTCGGCTCTTAATCGGTTGATAAGTTTAATCGGTTCGGTTTGGTTTGGTTCTATTTTTGAAAACCGTAAAAAACATTTTATTTGACAATTATTTCAGTTTCAACCGAACCGACAGTTTGAACACCCCTACTAGAGGTTTCTCTTGCAGCTGATAATAAGATTCAATGCTATATCAAGCTACAACGGTTGATAAATACTTTTTATATACAAGCAATGAAGGCCTGCTATCCAGAAACATAATTGCTATTTTGAGAACAAATTGAGAACAAAAATGGCTGCACATTAATTGTTAATAACTATATTTACTGAACACAACTCTGGTAAAGACTTTTCTGGCAAATACTTGGCAAATTTGCCACAAAGTCAAACAATAATTGTAAAAACATTTATGACAGTTTCTAAGTTTGCTTTGATCATACAAATTGTTTTGATAAAATCATCTGCAATTCTACATATATAAAGATGTCCCTAAATATCTGAAATTCTATATAGAAAGCACTATTGCATCTAATATTCTACTTAATTAGAAGACCGTGTTTGCGGAAAATACAAACACGGTTTCGTATATATACATGAACAAATTAAAACAAAATAGACTAAGTTCTGACCTTGGCACTGGTTCTAAATATACAGTTGTTTGTAATAATTTCATGCTCTAAATCAGCACTACTTATGCCTTGCCGAGCTGCTATTGCTCAGAATACTTCTAACACTTCTACTGGTATCCAAATGATGGCTATCAATGAGAGCAGAAAGTGTGATTTTACCGCATTTGCTGTTGTCAAGTCTCTCAAATTGCTCGCATATTAGCATCACATCCTTCTCCGTTATCTTCCCCATCTCCTTTAGTTTATACACCACAAACTCTGATTTCCTGAAGAAAAAAAATTGCAAAAAAATACCAACCCCGTAAACAGATAAGAGGACTTGTGCCAAAAGGTGTATAAAGATTTTAACGAAGCAGTTTTGACTTCATACAGCGCACAAACCATATGCAAAGCTGTTTTGATTCTTCAGTCCGTGCACTGCATGAAGCCAAAACTGCTTTGTCAAACTCTTTACTCCAAAAGGCTATTAAGTGACAATGAAATTGGTGCTCAAAAGCCGTCGGTCGGTCGTTTTCTTGATTTGAATTGAACCAAAAGTAAACTAATTAGAGCTTAATATTCCCAACATGAGCAAAACAACTCCTGGTGGACCTGAAATTGGTTCCTCAAATGATTGGTCCCGAAATATGATTTATCCTTCTATTTTGTCATTAAAGATAATGATTCTATTTCTTTTGTCCTAATCAGTGCAATCTCTATCAATTACTTTCGCCACATAGTATTCAAATTGTAGAATAAACCGATACTATATGAGCTCAAATTTGGCACTACGACAACGAAATCATTAAATATGTGGGTCATAAAGCATCAATAATTTCACAAATCAGATTCAAGCAAAACTTTAGATAATGTTGTAATTCAGTAAACCATATAAACTAATTAAATAAAAAGGCGAGACTTATTGCACTTACGTGACAAATCCATTATGATCAATATCAGCTTCTAGGAACTCAGAAATCGTCATGTCTCTCGACAAAACAAATTTTGCAATCTTTCGATGCCTCTTTTCAATTCTCATCTCGGCCAAGTACAGAAATGCCCTTGCAACAGTAAGAGTTGAGACCAACAACCAAATTGACGCAAATAGCCTTCCCGGCATTGTCTTGAACGCCTGGTCACCATACCCAACTGTCGTAACCGACATAACAGATAGGTATAGTGCATCGAGACCGTTAAGATTTTCAATGAAGCAGAGTCCAACTGCACCGATGCCTACACAGAGAACGACCACACCAAGAGCAAGACCAACCTTGAGACGGATTCGCATGCGTCCCTTTTTGACATCTACTATGTACCGGCGTGCCAGGTCGTGCGCATGAGGGTGGTTCGGTTTTGTAGCTGCTGTTAAGAGAAGAGATTCCTAGAGATCCCAGAAAGTAACATTTCAATTAAAAGAAGCACCAGTATATTAATACAACCAATGTGAAACATAATTATCCATCCACAGATTCTATACAAATTTATATTAAAAACAATAGTCGCATTGAATGGTAACTGGTAAGAAATTTATATTAAAAGTCCTGTAACAGTATTGTTTACCAGAGATTCAAAACATGCTGTTCTGATACAATGAAGCAGCAAATGAAATGCAAAGATTTTTAAAGTTTGCACCTTTTGGTCCTTTTCTATTACTTTAGAATCTTTCAAAACTAAAGACAAGTGCTTAATGTGGGTGAAGATTTTAACAGAGCAGTTTTGGCTTCATGCAGCGTACGAATGATGTTTTGATCTATAGTATGTGCGCTGCATGAGCCAAAACTGCTCTGTTAAAATCTTTACCTGGTACATTCCTAAAATCAACATACCTGAATATCAAGAACAAAGGAGACCATGCCGGATAGCAAAATATCCACGAACCCGAATCCAATAATCACGAACAGAATCGAGAAGATCTTCGCTGCAGGCGTGGCAGGCGTGATATCGCCGTATCCAATTGTACACATGGTGACAATACAGAAATACAAAGCATCTACGATCGGATGCGTCGAATCCCCCGTGGCATAGAAATTATCCGGCGCGATCGTAAAGACGATCACGCCGAAGCAGAGGTAACATGCGAGGTATATAAATGCGCTTCGTACCACCGCGGGCCCCTGAGGTGCCATGTCATCATGTTGGGTTTTGGAATCGTGTTGCAGGAGAGAGGAATTGTTGAGAGGAGACATGGAGGGTGCGGTGCGGCATCGGTGAAGGTTGTTAAGGTGATGATTTCCTTTGGATGAGAAGAAATTGTCATCGGCAGAGGAGGGGAAGAGAGGAGAATGAGGGGTGCGGGGAGAAGGAATGGGGTAGTTAGGGTTAGGGTTTGTAGGTGTTCCGTCGTCTGAAGGGGAAGGAGAGGGACCAAAGATTAGAAGAGATTTCAACGAAGGAGAGGAAGGGTAAGGAGAAGAGGGGAGTTCAGAGTCTTCAGGGAGAGGGGTAAGAGAGGAGGAGAAGAAAGGGGAGGAGGAAGGAGAGGGAGAGGGAGGAATGATGATGGCGTGAGAAGGGGAATGGGAAGGTGGGGAAGAGGAGAGGAGGAGAGGTTCTGTTGTGGCCGAAGCCATTTTTGCTTTTTTGCTTTCTTCGTTTTGTCGTATTGTTAGAGAACGAGAAGAAGAGAGGAAGGGGTTGGGATGTGATTTGGAAATGGTGAAGATAGAAGAAGCGTGAGGGAGGAGATGGAGTTTGCGCCAGAGAGAGATTGGTGCGTGGACCTGGTGTACTAAGGAAATAAATCTGCTGTTATTCCAAAGCCGGTTATTCCGATCTCAACCGTTGATTTTCGTTGGGATTCGAGCATAAAAAAATTTCAATAAAATTCGTACATAGAATAAATTTAAACTGTTGGGTAGGAGTACAAACGGATCGGATACGGATCGAACAGTAATAAAATCATATGCGTATCTGCTTTTATTTTTAGAATACGGATACATATCAGATATTAGACGAGTACGGATACAAATAGGATATTAAACAGATACGGTTACGGATATCCACCTTTATAATTGCTAGTAACAAAATTATTTTCATAATATATATTAAACTATATGATATATATCTACTATTTAAATACAAATAATTAAAATTTAAAACTATATTTGTTTCAGTATCTGTACGGATATTCAAATATCGGATATCCATATTTAATTTGAATACGGATATGAACGAATAATGTCTGACCCGCTTGCACCCCTACTGTTGGGATCGTAATAATAACATATTCATGTTATTCCTCTGTGTAACATTACACAGCAAATTTATTTCCATCACCTAAGGTAATATATGCACGAACATTAAAGCGGCCTCGTACGTTTTATCTCGGATCAGATTGGTTCGGATTATAATCGAACGATTATGATCGAAACATAAATATTATGTTAACTCAGAGGATATGGATTCTTATACAAATTACTTATTTTTTTAGTTTGAATATGGTTCATTCTTTATATATTAGCACAAATCTTAAAGAAATCATGTACATTACATATTGATTTCAAATTATGATCAGACGGTCCGAATTGAAACTCAAACGATGCAATACCTCAGGGGAACCGGACTCCTATTTATGGTGGATTATAAATTTCTATAATGTTAAGATAGACTTGGCACTATTATTTATTTCTATGATATATACATATTAGTTGAAAATTACTGCAAGTGGTCATATAAAAATGCAATATTATATTAAATTCTAATGTCATTCAATGTGAAACTATTTACATCCAATGTTATTGTTATCACAAATATAAAAATGAATGCAAGTGGTTATGTATGGTTGCTATTATAAATTGTTGATTTTAAAGGCATGATTAATATAATCTTATGAATTCTGTTGACCCAAATATAAACGTGTTTTACACCATGGCTCACCCAAGTCAACCTCTATATATACACACACACACACGTTTATACTCCACGCCATATTTTTATTTTGAAAATTCAAACAACCGATTCAAACCTTCCAACATGTTCTGTATATTGAAATGTGCTTGGAGACTAAATTTTATATTTTTGAAATTTTTTTTACTATTTATTAAGTCACTTTGAAAATCGCTGATTCCATTGTGAACAGTAAAAATTTATGGACCACCAGATCAGCGATTTTCAAAATGACTTAATAAATACTAAAAAAATTCCAAAAAATGTAAAATTTGGTCTCCAAACACATTTCAATATGAAGATCATGTTGAGCAGTTCGGATCGGTTGTTTGGATTTTCAAAATGAAAATATAGTGCCCTAGAGCAAAAACTTGTTTTACACCATGGCTCATTTTAGCCCAGCTATATATATATATATAGAGAGAGAGAGAGAGAGATAGCCTAATGTCATAACGTTATAACTTCGGCCGAAGTTATAACGAGTCGTTTATTAGTTTTTAAAATCCAAACAACCGATCCGAACCGTTCAACTTTTTCTAAATATTGAAATGTGCTTGGAGACCAAATTTTACATTTTTTTGGAATTTTTTTACTATTTATTAAGCCACTTTGAAAATCGCAGATCTGCTGTGAATAGTAAAAAACAGTAAAATTTTCTGGACCACCGGATCAGTATTTTCAAAGTGGCTTAATAAATAGCAAAAAAATTCCAAAAAATGTAAAATTTGGTCTCCAAGCACATTTCAATATAGAGAACATGTTGAACGGTTCGGATCGGTTGTTTGGATTTTGAAATTGCAAAAATGACTCGTTATAACTTCGGGCCGAAGTTATAACGTTATGACATTAGCCTATCTCTCTCTCTATATATATACATATATATATATATATATACATATATATATATATATACATATATATATATATACATATATATATATATAGAGGGATCTAGTTACAACAATTTTGAGTTATAACAAAGTTACCACAACCATTTTTCTACATTTTCAAAGTCCAAATTGTCGATCCAAACCGTTCAACATGATCTCCACAATAAAATGTGCTTCCAAATCAAATTTTACATTTTTTTGAATTTTTTTACTATTTATTAAGATGGGTACAAAATTCAATGGTCTGAATTTGACTAGTTTTTGTAAAATGTTTAATAAATAGTAAAAAATTCAAAAAAAAATGTAAAATTTGATCTGCAAGCACATTTGTTGTGGAGATCATGGTGAACGATTTGGACTTTGAAAATATAGAAAATGGTTGTGGTAACTTTGTTGTAACTCAAATTGTTGTAACTAGATCCCTCCTCATATATATATATAGTATGGCTAATTTGCTGCTGGCAGCATTTCGGCCAGCTGCTGCCGGGGCAGATCTGCCATACTGATGTTCAAACAACAAATTTTTTTATATAGATGTTCAATCTATATTAAAATCTACTTGGAGACCAAATTTTTATTTTTTGGAATTTGTTTACTATTTATTAAGCCACTTTGAAAATTGCTGATCCGGGTGAACAGTAAAAACAGTGCAACCAAATTCTGGATCATGTGGTCAGCAATTTTCAAAGTGGCTTAATAAATAGTAAAAAAATTCCAAAAAAATGTAAAATTTGGTCTCCAAGTAGATTTTAATATAGTTTGAACATCTAACGGTTTGGATTTGTTGTTTGAACATCAGTATGGCAGATATGCCACCGGCAGCAGCAAATTAGTCATACTCTATATATAGATATATATATATATATATATATATATATATATATATATATAGAGTATGGCTAATTTGCTGCTGGCAGCATTTCAGCCAGCTGCTGTATATATATATATATATATATATATATATCTATATATAGAGTATGACTAATTTGCTGCTGCCGGGGCATATCTGCCATACTGATGTTCAAACAACAAATCCAAATCGTTAGATGTTCAATCTATATTAAAATCTACTTGGAGACCAAATTTTACATTTTTTGAAATTTTTTTACTATTTATTAAGCCACTTTGAAAATTGCTGATCACATGGTCCAGAATTTGGTTGCACTGTTTTTACTGTTTACCCGGATCAGCAATTTTCAAAGTGGCTTAATAAATAGTAAACAATTCCAAAAAATATAAAATTTGGTCTCCAAGTAGATTTTAATATAGATTGAACATCTAATGGTTTGGATTTGTTGTTTGAACATCAGCATGGCAGATATGTCCCCCGGCAGCAGCTTGCCGAAATGCTGCCAGCAGCAAATTAGCCATACTCTATATATATATTTGTTTTTTTTTTTCAAATTTATGAATGGAAGAGGACCTCTTTCCACAAAACCATGGGAGTTGTGATACAAAAATAGCGTAACCTTGCAACTTTTATGCATTGCATATTTATGTAAAATTATCTTTTCTAAATAATCAAATTAGCAATATTACGGCATCTACATCAGTAAAATTATGTAAAAATTAAAAACAACTGCTAAACATTAAATAAAAATTTTAAACCGCTGCCAAAAATTAAATAGAATTAAGTTGTTTTAAAATTATTTATATGACTGAGGAATATTTTAGAAATTCCAAAATTCCATGAATAAAATTCACATCTAGACTATACTTTATCTTTAATGGTTAAGACATTTAAATTATTTTATAATAAGCTTACAGTGATATTTTTCTTTGACTTGATTGATTATTATTTTTTATTATAACAAATTTATGACCGAGCATTCAATTGTAAACTCTTAGAGTGAGTCTATGGTACTATGCATAGCATATATTGGTCTGTAATACGGATCAATATTTTCGTTTTCAAAATTTTATCGGTCGATCCGAATGTTCAACATGATCTCTATATGACTTGCAGACTGAATTCTGGACCATTTGAACAGTGTTTTTCTACCTATCTTAAAAAAAAAAAGTAAAACATTTTTAAAATATAAAATTCGGTCTCCATATACATATTCATATTACGGACCTATCCGCGCCATCTATCCACTCTTAATAAATAAATGTTTGGTGCACGGTGTATTAAATGATGGACAAGGTCCAGGGATATTTGTAGGATGGGGCAAGAGGTGAACGCTTGGACGGAGTCGCCCTCGCCTAGATTAGCGAACCATCAATCAATTCAATAATGATGCTCATTTCTTAACAAATGCACCCGGTGTACAGAAAGTTCACGAGTGGACTTCGACCGACTAGTGGGTCCTACAGTTAGCAACTTAAGAGTTCCGCAGCCTTAGATTTTTTCCCGCCGTTTTCTCGGTAATTTGTGGCTGCAGAATTATTTTTTATTTAAAATAAAATATATTTTTTACACCGCGTCATTATCCGAAATTTGTATCCATAACCCGGAATAAAGAGTCTGGCTAGTATAACATTGGTGTCATTTCGGCCTATATAACACCAACTCCAAAACCTATCGTATCGACTTCAAACGGTTAATCCAACCGTTCAAACCCTTCTACTTTATGAGTTGTGTGTTTACATGCAAAATTTTATAATTTTTTGAATTTTTTTAGTATCAAATCAAGCGGTCAAATGTGTGAGTTTTTAAGTTAATTTTAATGCATTCATTTTTCAAGATTTTTGACCGCTTGATTTGGTACTAAAATAAGTAGAAAATATTTTTTTTTGCATGTAAACGCACAACTCATAAAGTAGAAGGGTTTGAACGGTTGGATTAACCGTTTGAAGTCGATACGATAGGTTTTGGAGTTGGTGTTATATAGGCTGAAATGACACCAATGTTATACTAGCCAGACTCTTTAAATACTATGATTCAAAAATTTTGTTAACTTAGTAATTTTTTTAATATTGATACTCAATTTAAGAATGGTTATTATTGTAAAAATAAATTTTCTTGATAAATAATTAACTGGCTGTATAGTCAGAAACACCACGCCGTTCGTCTCTTCGTGAGCTTTCCAAATTGAGGTCAAATGTTAAAATTAGATTTTCTTATCAAAAATTATGGTCATTTAAAGTTTGAAAATAATGCATCGATGTTTCATTGTAAAACCATCGATGACACGCTGATATTTTAATCAACGATATGAGAGAATTGGTACTGCTGACAATGAAGAGTGATTTGTCAGCGGTTGGGTTATGATTTGAGATTTTAAAAATCTGATTTCGGTTGGACTTTTGAATTTTTTTTTCGTATTCTGCATAACAATTTCGGCATTATTATTTTTACGGTGCAAACATTTATTCTAAATTTATTATAATTAAATGTGTGACCTAGTTGGAGAATTGTTATTATAAATATAAAAAAATATTACAACTATTTATATTTAATATCATGGTTATAAGAAATATAAAAATGACTACAAGTAATATAAATATTTGATATTAAAATTATGATTTTAGTCCTATGAAATCTTTTGAGCAAATATATTTTATTCTTTTTCTAAACTTATGAACTTATGAACGATACAAAAATAGTGTTGTTAAATTATATATCAATTCTTCATCAATTTCATCAAATACTCCACATAGTTAGTTGTTGTGCTTGTAATTAATACATATTATTTCCACATTAGTATTTATAATAAGCAACATGTGACTATTAAAATATGTCATACTATATATATTTAGTCAATCAAAAAGAAAATATTACTAATATTTCTTGTTATTCGTTGCCTAAACTTGCAATTGCATTATTTGCATATTTATTTATTTGAAATATTTTGAAGTTCTCGTTTCATGTAAAATTATCTTTTCAAA
>JAJGRW010000244.1:0-24759 GCA_025461045.1 Carex parvula | reverse complement strand
ATTAACTGGCCGTATAGTCAGAAACATCAGTCCTTCGTCTCTTCGTGAGCTTTCCAAATTGATCAAATGTTAAAATTAGATTTTCTTACTAAAAATTATGGTCGTTAATTTAAAATAAAAATAATTATTAATGTTTCATTGTAAAACATCGATAACAAGCTGATATTTTAATCAACGATACGAGAGAATTGGTACCGCTAACAATGGGGAATGGTTTGTCACGGTACGGTTATGATTTGAAATTTTAAGAATCTGATTTCTGTTTGGACTGTTGAATTTTTTTTTGTATCTGCATAAAAATTTCGGCATTTATTTTTTTACGGTGCAATTACATTTATTCTAAATTTATTATAATGATATGTGTGACTAGTTGGAAAATTGATTATAAATATTAAAAAATATATACAACTATTTATATTTAATATCATGGTTATAGAAATATAAAAATGACTACAGTGGTCATCTATAATTGCTAATATAAATAATTGATATTAAAATTATGATTTTAGTCTTATGAATCTTTTGAGCAAAATATTTTATTCTTTTTTTCTAAACTTATGAACTTATGAACTGTACAAAAATAGTGTTATTAAATTATTATATTAATTTCATCAATTTCAGCAAATACTCCACATAGTTATTGTTGTGCTTGTAATTAACACCAACATGTGACTAGTAAAAATATGTCATACATATATTTAGTCATTCAAAAGAAAATATTACTAATATTTCTTGTTATTCGTTGCCTAACTTGCAATTGCATTATTTGCATATTTATTTATTTGACATATTTTGAAGTTCTCGTTTCATGTAAAATTATCTTTTTTAAATAATCAATTGGCAACCTTAGAGATCAAAATCAGTGAAATTTATAAAAATTAAAAAACAGCTGTCAGCATGTAAATAGAATAAGTTAATTTTAATTATTCTAATGGAGAGGGTAAGTGCTAATAAAATAGAGTTAGAAAATGAAATCTTCAAAAGGAAATCATTCTAAATTAAAAATTAGGTCACATCACAAAAATTAGAATAGAAAGTTTCACACATACTTAATCCAATGCATATGCTCTTACAAAACTTACAACTAGTAAAATATTCATTAATCATATAACTATGTCCCGGTGGTTGCCAGAGAAAACAAATATATTAGAAAAATGTTTAAAATTCTTTGTAGGAGTGAGGAATAATTTATAATTATTTTAATATTTCAATATTATGTTGAGTGAGTCTATCGTAATATGCATAACACGGATTGGTCCGTACTATAGATCAATATTTCGTTTTAAAATTTTAAACGGTCCATCCGAACCGTTCAACATGATTTTCATATGAGAATATACTTGTGGACTAAATTTTCTATTTTTTCAGATTTTGTACATTGTGTAGATAAGTAGAAAATCACTGTTTTTGGATGGTCCAGAATTTCAGATCAAAGTGATTTTCTACCTATCTTAAATATAGTAAAAAATTCAAAAAAATATAAAATTTAGTCTGCAAGTACATATTCATGTGGGGATCACGTTGAACGGTTCGGATCGACCATTAAGATTACATATTGAGAAAATAATAAAAGATTTTAATCATGTTGAATAGTTCAAATTGATTATTTAAACTCTGAAAATAAAAATATTGATCCACAAAAGTGTAGTAAATAACAGTATGCGTTCGTAGGACAGATAGGGTATCGCCAAACGATTAATCGGAAATAATAAAAAATAATCAGTCATAATCATAATTAATTGGCTAATTAGTTGGAAAAATCCGTAACAGTTTGGTCACTGCCAACGAGTAATCAGCCGATTAATCAGTCTAAACGGACGTTTTTTACAACACTGATCCACAATACGTACCAACACTGATACACATTACGTACCAATCTATGTCATGCATAGTACCATAGCCTCACTCAACTTCAATTCGGATCCAGTGAAGTAATCTTTGGGTTTTGGATCGAGACCGTCAGATTCGAATCCGCAAAAATCCATCCGCGAAGTGAGTACACACATCCCGACGACGAATTCAAATTCCGAGACAATCTCGAGCGACGAATTTGAATCGGAAGGTCTCAATCAAAAACCCAAAGATTAGGTTACTTTAGGGGATGCGGACCCACTCAACTTGCACTGATATCTGACTTGGACAAATGTTTGGTGCATGGCGTATAAGTGATGCACAAGGTCCAGGGATATTATGTATATTGGGGCCGGAGGTGGACGTTTGGTCTGAGTCGCCTTCACCTAGATTAGCGAACCAATTTAATAATGATGCAAAATTCTTAGCAAATGCACCCGGTATACAAAAAGTTCAACAGTAAGTTCCACTGACTGGTGGACCCATAGTAACCAATAATTCAGCGGCGTTAGAATATTTTTCCTGCCGTTTTCTTGGAAACTATTAGTCAAACTAAATTAAATGCCGATTATTTTATTTCTAGCATTTAATAAAAAATATGAAAGTAACACGGTTATGTTCAATATTTAAATTCCAATCCAAAGGATTCAGAAAAAGGGTTTTCTTATGTTTTATGAGAATTTTGTATTTCATAGTATAACGCCTTCATCAGAAAATTTATGATTAATTTTTTTACATTAATATTTGAGGAAAAAAAACACTTTTTCAGAAAAAGTTTTTTGTTTGCAGAAAATTAATATTTTATTTTCTTTACATCGATTTTTTTATTTAAGCAGAATATTTATTTGCAGAAAATCGATATTTATATCAAAATAAAATGTTATTATATATTACTGATAAAATAAAATATTATTAAATATATCCTAACATAAAATGTTATAAAATAAAATGTTATTATATATCGCTGAAAAAATAAAATGTTATTTCATAGGTCGTTCCTTCATATATCAAGAATTAAAAATGGAACCATCATTTTCTCCAGTTGCATCATCTTGACAAGTTGTCACTTGACTTGGAAGTTGGATCTCGTCAAGGCGAAATTATTAATGGAAGTTTCCCGTTTTATATGAAATGGAGGGAGTCAAGGAAATTAATTAGATGGAATAGTCTCAAATTTAATTAATTAGATTATTAATTTTTTTTGGCGTTTACGTTGATTGGTTGGTACATTTTTCTCCATGGATGATAATTAAAAATATTAAGTATATTTCTACTTATGTTATAAAAATTATATATTTCTTAAAATTATATTTGTTTCATCTAATTTCACGAAATTTGTAACTTGAATTTGTTTACAATTATAAGCTTGTAATTGGTATCTGTCATGTTTTAATTTCATCTCACCATCTATGAACAACATGCTTTAAAGTAATAGTATCTTTGTATAATATCTCTTTTTAGAGGATCTATTTATTATAAATAAGTCATTGTACTCAATATAATTTAGGTCAAGTTGGAATACAATTTTTTTCCTCATAATTTTTTGTTCTTCTCACTCTAATTACAACCTCTTCTAAATTCTCAATATATAATTCTCAAAAAAAAGTTGGCGAATATTTTATAGTCTATATATAAATACTTGTGATTGTAAGTATAAATAACTTGAGAATTAAATATAAGTATTTTTTTTTGGCATTGAAACATAAGTACTTCATAGATTTGTCACTTTAAGGATATGTTTCAATCTCTCGAAATTTTTAAAAATACTCTCATAAAAAAAAATAAACCAAAAGATCACTGATTTATGCGAATTTCAGAAATATCAGGGCCACCATTTGTCATTGCAGAACCCATTATGCATCCATCATTTATCGTTGCAGCCCCTATTGTTATATACTTCAAACCTATTTTGTTTTCTTTAAAAAAAACAATAGAGGCCGCAACGTTAAATTGCGGATCCATTACTGAGTCTGCAACGACAAATGATGGACTCAAAATGAACTCCGCAACGTAAAACGCCGGCCCTGCTAATTTTGGAATTCTCAGAATTCAGTAATCTTTTAGTTTTTTTTTTTTTGTAGGAGAGTATTTTTAAAAATTTCGGTTCAATCTCACACGTTGCCATGTCATCAAACTTCCTAAATATATTGGATATTTAATGGAGATCGTGGTTACCCACTAACATGCATGTTGTCATTCTCATTATTTTGTTGTCATTCGCATATTTAAGTTTGGTATTTCTTTCTATTATTATGTTTAGCACATTTAATACATCACAAGAAATGACGAAAAGGCCCTAAAAATCGCAGTTATATAACTGTGCAAATAAATATATCATAGAGTTTATGAAGAGTTTGAGGGAAAACAATTTATGTCTTATAATATACGTTACTTTTTATTACAAATTTTGTAATTATGTATGACATAAGTTTTACAAAGGGTATAAATTAATCCAAGTATTAAATTTTAAAAGTGATGAATTTTCATAAAGGACTACACAATATTACACACAACTTAATTTACTAAATGAAAAAATAAATATAAAAATTACAAATTATTCTAATTACAATTCCTTAATGAAGCTTATTGTGAGTTTGTGCATCTTGATTAACATTTTGAATTACAAATTATTCTGAATTCCAATTATTTTGCAAACAATTATTTATTTTTTGAATAAAAATAGAGGTCATGCTCATATTTGACTGATATAATGAGTTACAATAATGAGTTACAAAAAGTATGTAAATAATAAAAATAATATAACAATTTGCTCGCTCTATAAGAAATACAATATTTAAAGGACATTTAAAAATACCACTGAATATTCTAAAAAACATCTTTATTTTACTTTATGGGTATTTCACTATAAGAAATACATACTTTTTCGGCGCTTAAAAACACCACTAAAAGCTAGAATAAACGCCACGAATGACTTTTCCCGGTGTTTTTTTGAATGCCTCACATAGGAGTGTCAGCAAAAGTCTTTCCCAGCGCTTTCTCTATGTTTTTCTGGCGATTTCGAAAGTGCCGCCCGAAATTAAGAATTCCTGGCATTTGCGGAACGCCGTCTGAATTTTGCAATTTCCGGCATTTGTACACCCTTTTCCCGGCATTTCAAAAACGCTGTCAAAAACCTTGGTATTTAAAAAAAATATTTTCTGAGCGCTTAAAAACAACGCAAAAGTCACAAAGATATTAATTTTGTTGTTGTTGTTTTAAACATGGCCATAGGCAAACAAAAAAAGAAGAAGAGAAAAGTTGATGCTACAATAGTCATGGCGTGCTTGTGCATGCAATTGCACACTACATTTCCATCATTTAATTAATTCATCTAACAAGACATGAATAATTTACACCCCAACTCAAATAAAATTATTAGTACACATTATTATTTTTGTACATTCAAATTACCAACACAAATAATCTAATTACTCAAATTGGATTGTGAATTCTTATACACTATAATCTTACCTATTAGATAATTGATTTTCTCTGATGTCTAATATATAAATATTACAAATAATAAATACACAATTAATTTTAAATTAATTTCGAACATAATTTATTTTGAACTCAGGGAGATCATTTTTATATTTATAGTAGGTGAGCTAGTTATTTAGAAGTCATGAAAAGTATGTCAAGAAATAAAAAGTGCGTGAAGAAAGACAACTAATGAGTGATTTTGCATCAGAGTTTTGGCACCTTAATGAAAGATATTAATGGGGAATTCATTTGAAATAGAACAAAAAGTAATTAATGGGGAATTCATTTGAAATATACTATTATTTTTTAATTAATTTTCTATCGGATAATTTATTTCCTCTTATGCCTAATATTTAAATATTATAAACAACAAATACACTATTATTTTTTTAATTAATTTAAATAGAATTTCTCTTAAACTCATGGGAATTCATTTTTCTCACATTATATTTATATTATTTAGAAAGCACAAAAAGTAGGAAATTAAAAATGCGTGAAGAAGACAACGATTAAATTGCTCTAGAGGAAATCGCCATCTCAGTTTGCATCTCAATTAATTTCTCAATAAAAGTAATTTGGATAAGTCATTCAATTTCTTATTTTCTTGATTACATTATGCTAGGACTGTAGAGCCGAGTTTGAGCGAGTTACCTCCAACTCGAACTCAGCTCATTAAATAAATGAGCGAGTCAACTCGAGTTGGGATGGTAATAACGAGCTGTAGAGCCAACTCGAACTCAGCTCGTTATCAACTCGAGTTGGCTCACAACCCGTTTAACCAGTTAAATCAATACAACACAAGTTATAAACGAGTTTGAGCTGAGTTTGAGCCGAGTTTGAGCCGAGTTTGGGTTTGGTTTTGGTTATTTTGGGATTTTTTGTGTCCAAACTGTGTAACTTTATGTAACTCGAGTTATAAATGAGCGAGTTGGGGTCAGCTCAAACTCAGCTCATTTATTAAACGAGTCAGCCAACTCGAGTTGGAACTAACTCGAGTTGTAAATGAGCGAGTTACGAGCGAGTTGTGAGTTCGAGCAATTTTGCCCAGCCCTACATTATGCTACAGAACACGAACATTTAGGCTGTGTTCTAAAACTTGATGCGTAGAGTAAGGGGTGGAAGGTGATGAGCGACACGTTTTCCTTCGAACCGTAAACCTATACTCTAATTTTAGGGTGACAAATTTCACCAAAATTTATACGACCCTCTTCTCCGAACAGTACTCGCTCCTCTTCGTTCCCCTCCGACCCCTCTCCGATTCCGACCCCTGGTGAACTCGTCCAATCAGCCCTTATTTCACGAGCTCTCACCTCCGTCTGGAGCACACCCTTATAGCCGACATTTTTATTAATATCCAAAGTTAATTACAAATTAATAATTATACCGGGAATTTCTGAATTTTTCCAAAAATGTCCAAACCGGCCACAAAATGGCCGGTTTCCTCTTTCCAGAAGCCAATCATAAAATGGCTGGTTTCCTCATAATTTTTTTTATACACACAAACTATTTTCTTTTTGTATATGATCTGTTTTGTGATTATGTAGTGTAATTTTATTTTGTCATTGTATTGTAATATTATTTTCTTGATTATTTTTTTGGGTACTCGTTTCACTCACACCGACTCAATTTATTTTGAGATGCGCCAATTGGTGTGCATTTAATCTTTAAAGTACTTATTCTGTTGTTTAAAACACTTATTCAATTTTTTTTAATATTGTCTATTTATATTCTATGTTGTACTATTATTGTTATTATTGTAATATTTTCTGTTTAGCATTATCATGATAATTTATTTTATCTGAAAAATATAAAAATAGTACCATAAAAGCACACATACAAAAAAACTGAAATATAGGATAATCCAAATAGTACCAAAATATAAATAGTATACCAAATATAAATAGTATACCAAGTATCCAATTCAGATCCAAATTTAGATAAACAAATTCGGATCTGAATATTTATTTAATATAGAGAAAAGACCCAGAATCAGATACGGATAATTTTCCTCTTGCACAAATAGATGAACGCGTATCCTCAGCATTAACTCAAAAATGAAATCTTTTGAGTTAACGAATCTCAACCGTCTGATTGTAAAACAGATCGGACGGTTGAGATTTATTAACTCAAAGTTAATGCAGAGGATACGAATTCCAAACAGATCGGATGTCCGAATCTATCGGGAACCAAACCCGCTCAAGCAAAAGGCCTAGAAAGGGGATTTTTTTTAAAAAAATGTAATTAGTATAATGAATTAAAAAAAACAACTTGATTACCTCATTTTTTAGAAAAACCATAAAAACCGAACTGGCAATTCGGTATGAAGGTTTTTTTTTTCCTATACCGAATTGCCAATTCGGTATAGGCCTTTTTCATAATTCCCGCTACTTTCCCTGTAACTTTGTGTGTAACTCCTTGTAAACCGAATTGCCAATTCGGTTTAGAGGCATTTTTAGCTCAGACCGAATTGGCAATTCGGTCTAGAGGTTTTTTTTTTTTTTAGAGACACTAAGAAGAGCAAAATAAAGAAATCTAACATTGAAAATTTGAATTTTTTATTTAAATTATTTGTTAAATTACTTCTTTTGATTTATAATTAGCATATTTATACTAAAATAAACTAAATTACTTGAAATTATGTTGAATTACACTATATTACAATAATTATGTTGAATTACACTAAATTACGCTAAATTATAATAATTTCGCTAATTATGCTGAAATACGGTAAATTACGCTAAAGTAAACTGATTTTGTGCCATCTTTCATGAATCATAAAAAATAATAAAAAAATTTCAAAAATAGTAAAAATTGATATTCTACAAGTTCATTATGTAACTAATTTACTGAGTTACTTAGATTGAATAATATAAATGAAAATCTTAATCGGAAACTTTAACTCAAGTTTTGAGGCTTTTTCCTTTGTTTTTTGGCAATTTTGAATTTCAGAAAACAACATAGTGATCACGGACGCATGCGTATTTTCGCAAGCTTTCCGAAAAGTAGTCATTTGCTGAAATCAGACACTCAAGCGCCGTTTTATGACCGTTTGAAGTTTCGCCGTCGTTTTTCGCCTTTTCAGTGAAGATATCGTCCCTATTCATATGTAATTTAGCGTAATTTACCGTATTTGCGTAATGTAATGTAATTAGTGTAATTTAACTTAATATAGTGTAATTCAATATAATTTCAAGTAATTTAGCGTATTTTAGTATAAATATGTTAATTATATATCAAAATAAGTAATCTATTAAATAATTTAAAAAAACAAATTTAAATTTTCAGTGTTAGATTTCTTTATTTTTCTCTTCTTAGTGTCTCTAAAAAAAAAAAAAATGAAAGCTTCTAGACCGAATTGCCAATTCGGTTTGGGCTAAAAATGTCTCTAAACCGAATTGGCAATTCGGTTTACAAGGAGCTACACACAAAGTTACAGAGAAAGCAGCGGGAATTGTGAAAAAGGCTTATACTGAATTGGCAATTCGGTATAAAAAAAAAAAAACGCTCATACCGAATTGCCAGTTCGGTTTTTATGATTTTTTAAAAAACGAGATAATCAAGTTGTTTTTTTAAAATTAATTATTTTAATTACGTTTTAAAAAAAAAATCCCTAGAAAGGTGTGAAATGCTACAGAGCTGCGCCTAGTACTTTATAGCTGGAGACTCGGAAAATGTAGCAAAGAAATGTGGAACTAAATGTGCGCTTTTCTCAATTCTGAAGCGAACCTGTCACGCATGGCGCATATACAGGTATGATAGTTAATGGACTGGGTTATTTCAGGCCCAAAGCATCGATCTTAAAATGGGCCTTGCTTTATTAGCTTTAAGCCCAAAGCATGGATCTTAAAATGGGCTTGCTTTATTAGCTTTAAGCTTGCTTTCTCGTTTGCCCGTTTGCAGTGCAAACTTTACATTAAATGAAAAATAATATAATTGCTTAAATAATATAAACTAGATTGAAATAAAGAACAACAAAATTCTACATCTTTTGATTGTTGTATCCTAAAGTTCATATAATTCAATTATCCGATAAGTTCATCTTTTGATTTTTGTATCCTAATTAAGTTCATATAATTCAATTTTAAAGACAAAAATTTTGGGGGAGTAAGTTTGTACTTCTAGTTTTATATGTGGATATCATATTGCTTACCAATATCGATATAAATATGTTGCAAGAAACTAAGAACTTTCTGATAAAGAATTTATAGATGAAATATCTTAGTGATACATCATTTAGCCTAGGGATTGAAATACTAAGGGATGAGAAATTATATCAATAAGGTTCTTTTTAGATATGACAAGTAAAATAGTGAACCAGAAAGTACCTCAGTAGCAAAAGGAGACGAATTTAGTCTTAACCAATACCCCGAGTATTCTTTAGAATATAGAACAATGCTAAACTAAACTAAATGTAAAGTAAAGGAAAGAGTACATAATGGTTAGTTGTATAAAATAACAGACTCTATGTTGGCAGATCCACTCATTAAAGGATTGGCACCCAAACAGTTTCACGAGCATGTTGCTAATATGGGTGTAATTTCTATTAGGGATGCCAAGTTTTAGTGAGAGTCTATTATTGCAATTTTGATATGTGAACTTGCATTAAGTTTGTATGGATATGTATGTTTCATAAGATATTATGTTTACATTCTATCTCCATTAAGATATGATTTAAACTTAAGGTTTGTAATTTGTAAAATGTTTATATGTATATACATTTTACAATGATATAAACTTAAATATATGTAATTTGCAAGAGGTTTATATGTATGCATTTTACAAGAAGTTTATAAAATTCAGTTATTATGTTTTGAATATGTAAATTGCAAAAGGGCTTATTTGGATATGCGTTTTACAACAAGTTTCAGTTTTTAAGTTTTGAATATGTGTTTTGTAAATGACTTATTTGGATATGCATTTCACAACAAGTTTATAAAATTCAGTTTCAAATTTTAAGTTGGAGACCAAGTTAGAAATTGGCACAATAAGATCATAGTTGCGTGTAATTTCTATGCTACACATCCACATCATGATTCATGTCATTTGGTTATATTAGTCCATTGATGGTTTAGTTATGACTAAAATAAATGTGATGAAAGCAGCTTTAGTTCTTTGCTAATGTGATTAATGGACGAAATTAGTTGAGAATACATAAGAATTACAAAAAAAATATGTGCGCACATAAGTTTAACAATACATAATTAAAATAGTATGACATATTGCTCAAGTGAGAGATTGTTGGATCATATCCAACGTTGAGCATATATATAATATAATTATGAATTGTATATTGTCATATATGATTGTCACAATTAAGTATTCTAATATGGAATTAACATATTAGATAATCTATGTATTTAATAAGGTGTGGTCCATAAATGTGTATATATAACAATTTAGGCAAAGATCAAATAATTTATGGATTGATTCTGAGATTTGTAATTCAGAAAATTGTCATTTAAGAGGATTGTGTGGGCCACATGGATATCACCGCGACCGCATGGATTTTGATGCAACAGCACGATTTTTGATGCAGTCAGACTAAATACCTTTTTCAAGTTGGGAGATAACCATATAGGTTACTATATATAAGGATTGGTCCCCAAGGCACAATATAACACAGAAAAACACAAAAATGTAAAGATATTTTTTTCTTTAGAAAAATACAGCTCTGTGTGTCTTCTCTTCTTCTTCCACCATCAAAGAATAGAGAAGAGGAATAAATTAGGAAATTTAGAGAGAATTTTTCAAGGGTCATATATTGCTGTCTTAAAAGACTTGATCCATGATCATACGACGAAAATGCGAGAAGGGTTTCTTGCCATTGAAGACTTGTTTTGTGCTCACGGAGATGGTTGTTGCTCTACCAAGACTTTGGATATTCCATGACAAACGGCATAGAATCAAGTATTATGTTCCGCACTTCTGATTTATGTTTTGGGTCTCTTTGGTATAGAACGGTCCTTAGGTTAAGGTGATGAACTATTTCTCCTTTTTCGAGGTGTAAGTGTCTGACCACTAAATGAGATGTAATTGTTTGATCCTTAGATAAGACGTAATTGTTTGATCTTATGATTCTCTAACAATATATTGCATTAGTTCAAGAATGCATCAATTATTTTCATTCGGGATATTTTTTCTATTGTTGCATTAAGTGAAGTATTAGGTCTTGATACTTATAATCTATAAATGCGCGTTTGTACTCTTTAGCATGGTTCACAAAATTGAAATCAGAATTGGAATTAGTCACTTGACCGTAGAATCGGAATCAAATGGATCGGTCGGAATCGACTGAATTAGATTGGAAACTCGAATTTTTTTTTACCTGAGTTTGTTTTTACTAAAAAAAATAGAAAAATTGTTAAAAAAATTTACGCTCAAATAATTTACTTATATAATATATAATATAATGTAAGTATTACAATCATAATAGACTTTTTTTTAATAATGCAAAAGAAAAAAGTAACCCGCTCCGGAGCAAATTTTGAAGATGATGATTCTTTTCAACGGAAAAGAGCCAGATGAAATGGAGTGGAAGAACATTTTTCGTGATGTCGGTTATTCTCAATATAAACTTTATCCAACGGTCGGCGTCAGCTCCATCATTGAGCTGTATCTTTGATTTTGGATATCTCTATATAATGGATACAGTCTAGCTGCCTGCTTAGATTAAGAAATAAATCTTGCCGAGCTTGATATGCAGAATAACCGCTAGGATTGTTTCAATGCATGACAAGCTTTGTTTTCTATTATGTGCGATTCGATCTTCTTTCTTTTGGTATGTAATTGTTTGTTAATTAGATTGGGAGAGCCTAGCTATCCCCCAGAATTCATACCCCGTTTCATCTCCAGTCAATAACTACTAACTATTTGGGAGGGGACCACTTACTATTTGGAGACCATCTAATATCTGAAATATTTTATAACTGACGCGCGCAAGTATTCATATATAACATATCAAGTATTCACACCTAAGATATCAAGTATTTAAAAAAAAAAATTGGACACATCACTCACCCATCTTTTACACGTTTTTAGAGGTGATTTTCTTTTCTCTGTTCAATTTAACCAATATTTCTGACGATCTGTGAGAAATTTTGCAAATCTAAAACCACCAACGTCTTCTACACAATTTTCTCTTTCAAATGAAATCTATGATGATATACTTTCGAGTTGTCCGTTACACAAGTATTCATACCACGTCATGCAAGTACTCATACATCATCGAGCAAGTATTCATAACTCATTGAGCAAGTATTCATCCTCACCGTGTAACTGTAAATAGTTCATGTATCAAAAGTATTACAAGCATATGTGCATATCTTAATTAATTTTACAAGAGTGCCGAATAGTAACATTATTTTATTGTTTTCTAGTTCAGTTTTATTTTTTAGAAATAGAAAATAGTTGCCATGTTTCACTGTCGAAACAAAAATAATCTATCAAATTTTACAAATCATGTAATTGAAATGTTACAAAAATAAAATAAAAACAATATTTAAATGAAACAAAACATACTTCAATGAAGTATTCATACATATACGTTGAAGTATTCATCCATAAGCTATCAAGTATTCATACATATACGTTAAAGTATTTATACCTAAGATATCAAGTATTCATTCATACACGTTGAAGTATTCATCTCTAAGACATCCTTAATTACGAAATATATAGTTGTAAGGATATATTGTATGGAAAGTAAAAATTAATATATATTTGTAAGGATATTTTTTTACGAAATTAATATATATTGTGAAAGTTCTTTTCTTTTACATTTATTATAGGAAGATTTGAAGAAGTTGATTGAAGGGAAACTTGGCCTCTAATATGAGCCATAAAATTTGGTTTTGAATTCTGATCGTATCCTTTTCTTTTCTTTTGTCGTGTCACTTTCCCACGTCCATTCTTTGTGAAATTGTAATGCACAGAACTACAAAAGCGAGAACAATTTGAATTTGAAAAGAATGATCGAGATACATAAAAGAAATTAATTGCCAACGGGCTTCTCTAAAACAGTGACATGATTGATGCAGAACTTTGAACTATTGACCTCGACAAACATATCCAATAGAGATTAATTGCCTACGGGGTTCTCTTAAAAAAAAAGAGATAATAAATTAAAAGAAAATTTGTAATTAAATCTCAATTACTAATTACTAATTAAACATAAAGGCCGTATCATGTATTTTATAAAAAAGGAAAGGACTAAAATAATATTGTTTAAATTATATATAGTATATGCGTATTACACAACGATCTGCTATAGACTCATATATCAGTTTTTAAAGTCTAGGAGCAGTTGATCTGAACTGTTCAACATGATTTTCATATGAACATGTACTTGCAAACTCAATTTTATATTTTTAAGAAATTTATTATCATTTTAGACTGGTTAAAATAACTTAATTTGAAAATTATGACCATCCAAAAGCATTGGTTTTCTACCTATTTAAAGAAATACTAGTATGATGCACATGTGTTGCAACGAGAACATTTTATAAGAGAACAAAAAAAATACAAAATGACATATTTTCATATAAAAAATAGACTAAATAACAAATAACATTCTTTTAATGACATATTAAATGATATCTACAGTAAATAATATTTCTTAAATAACATGTTAGATGACATATATGTTTTTTTATCTTTATGACATATATTCATAAAAAATCTCATACTTAAAGACATATTAAATGACAAATAAAATTCTTTAAATGATATAAAAAATAGAAAGAAATGTAGACATGACCAATTAAATAAAAATTTCCATAAATGACATTTAGAAAAGGAGAAAAAATCATGACCAAACAGAAAAATATTACAATGGGCACAAGGCGAGTACGTATCTAAATAAATTTAGACTTCTACAAGTTAAAAAACATAAAATGATGCATAGAATCAGAAAAAGGCAGATTATTTGATTAGAGGGCTGATATTCAATATGAAATTTCATCTTTTAATCACAGCCGTTTATAAATACAAATGATTTAACCAGTTTATTTATAAATATAGAGGCTCTGGATGAGCTGCCTTATTTGATCTGTCTTTTCTTTCGATTAATATTATTGTTGTTATAATAATAATGATTTCATTGAAGGAAACATGATTCTATTATCTATTTTAGATACACAAATTCATATAAATTCTATAGAGAGGAGAATAACATTTATAACAATAACAAGAGACATAATATGACAACAACAAATAATACAACTTATTTTGATGAACTTTTTTCTCTTATTTCTCCGTTAACTAATATAACAAAAAAATAGTATGTACTAGTAAAAAGAAAGCTCATAGGTATGTCGTCATTTTATATTTTTATGAGAATATGTTAATCTAAGTTTTTATTGTGGATTAATTGTTGTTGAATAATTATTCTGGTATTTTTTTTATGAAAAGATTTCAGATTTTTTTTATTCTTTTATAATATGTTACCGTTGTAACTCATCGGCAAAATACTAAGTTAAAGTATAACGAGTTGTTTGATAATTTAATATTTGAAACGACGTAGCAATAAATTAACGAGAGTCTCAAAATGGAACTCGGAACTTATGATTTGATTGACATTCCATCAAATCATGAGGTTGATCTAGATTGACTAGAATGGCAAAAATGAAAGGTAGCCATATAAAATTGTTGATTATTACAGGTGGGCCCGGACTGAGATTTAAATGGTCTATAATCCGATCTTTGTCTGAATGCACATTACTTGAATCTAAATATCTAATTTTTAACATTTGTTGTCTTGTAGGATCCACTCCATTTCTTAAAAGAATGGAGGTATCCTTTCAAGAGACAAATAAGGTAGGTGACTTCTTACAGAGAGGCGAATCTACACTATGTTTAGGAGGAGAACGGAGTAGGTCCGATGCCCATCGGACCTACTTTTAGGTTCAACGCCACGCTGACCGTCCGATCTAGTACAATATTTGTGCGCACGAAAATTGAAACATATTCGCACGGGGTTTAAAACATTTTGCACGAATCTAAAAGCAAATAGATGGTGATTAAACCCATCGAACCGAGGTAGGTCCGATGCCCATCGGACCTACTCTCAAGTCGTTTAGGAGATGCTTAACTACTTTTATAATTTTTAATATTTATTCATGTATATTGAAATTTATTTGAACTTTTTTATTTGTATGTATTAATTAGCTCTCTATTTTATTTTTATTTTGTGTGTATCTACTTGCATGCATCTCTTTTGTTATATTCATTTAATTATTTGGTTTCTTTTTTTAGTCACTTAATTTGGCAAATTAATTTATATATATTATACGTTGCAACAGGAACATAATATGTTGCAACAGGAACATATTATACGTTGCAACAACAACTTTTTAGTCACTTAATTTGTTTGAGTTTGTGGCGAATTTGCCAAGTATTTATGTTTGTACAATTATTGTTGGGACTAAAGACTTGGTTGTTGTTGTTGTATTTATGTTTGTACAATTATTGTTTGACTTTGTGGCAAATTTGCCAAGTATTTATCAGAAAGAGTCCTAACCTAAGTTTTGTTCAATAAATGATCAAGGTCTCGTGTAGTTAAGTTTTTGAGATTGGGTGAGGTTTGGGATGAAGTTGTTAGTGTTGTGATTTAGAAGTTGTATTCTAAGTTTTGTTAATGTAATTGAATGATTTACATATTTTGTTCTTTGTGCATTTTTTTTTAAGAATAGATCAATTAGGTTAGGATTTGGAATAGTGGAACTCGAGTTAATTAATACTCTAAAATATCTTTAGTCTTGGTAATTAACATGAAACATAATTACCGGTATAAGATTAACATTTGGATTAAATGATAATCATGTTCCACAGATCATATGACAAATAGTTATCAATTTAATCAAATTGGTATCTAATAGAGATCAGGAGAATGGATATGATGCATAATAAAACATTTAATATGAATTATGTTTTGGGTTTTGGATATCTGGAATTCGAGTTTTGGGTTCCTATTGAAAATTGTCAAGAAAAATTATTGCAGCTTAATTTATGACCACATATCTAATGATATCGTACCGATCCATCCTACGATTTGGAAATTAAGAAGCGAAAAGTAAATGATAGAGAATGCACTGATTATGACAAAAAATAGAATCGATTATCTTTAACAACAAATAGAAGGATAAAACCTGTTCATGTTGGCAATATTAAGCCTATGTAAATTTACTGTTGCGTACGGGCTTTTTTCAAAAAAAAAAAAAAAATCCAGAGACTGATTCTTTTTTATCTTATAACATTTGATGTAGACCACATCACCTTTGACCTTACTATGTCTTTTGGAGTAAAGATTTTTCACAGAGCATTTTTGGCTTCATGCAGCGCACATACTATATAATAAAAAAAGGTTGCATGTAGTTTTTACGCTGCATGAAGCCAAAATTAGTCTGTTAAAATTTTTATCCGCCTTTAGGCACAAGTCCGCTTATCAGTTTACGTTGATGGCATCTTTTTTTTTGTGCTGTGTGTGTGTTTTTTTTTTCTTTCTGTTGTACTTGTTGCTGGATCTTATTGCAACTTTTTTTTTTCAGGAAATCAGGTGTATAAACTAAAGGAGATGGGGAAGATTACAAGAAAGATGTCTGATGCAAATATGCGAACAATTTGAAAGACTTGACAATAGCAAGTGTGGTAAGATTTCTCTTGCTGCTCTGATTGATAGTCATCATTTGGATTCAAATAGAACCTTTTTGAGCAATATAACAGCTTGGCAAGGCATAATTATTAATTGTTGATTTAGATTCATGGAATTATCACAAACAAGTGTATATTTAGAACCAGTGCCAAGGGCATAACTTGGTCTATGTTGTTTGAATTTGATCATGTATATACGAAACCGTGTTTGTATAATTCGCGAAAATGGTATTAGGTATTACACAAGGGGTAGTGTAAATGAATGATGGAGGAGGAGGGTCTTCTAATTAAGAAGAATATTAGATGCAATAGTTCTTTATATATAGAATTTCAAATATTTAGGGATTACTTTTATATATTGTTTTTCTGTTGTTTTATCAAAACAATATATGATCAAAGCAAACTTAGAACCTGTCATAAATGCTTTCACAATTATTGTTTGACTTTTGGCAAATTTGCCAAGTATTTGCCTGAAAATGTCCTTACCAGACTTTTGTTCCTTGAAGGTTCAAAATTTTCTGCTATGAGTTACCGGGTGGGGGCCTCACCAATTTTTTTCCCTATTTCCATCCACAAAGGTTTGAAATTAGCATATTAAATTTTTTTTGCTACATATCCGTTTTTCTGTAATTAGCATATTAAATTGTATAAATTGATCTGGAGAATAGTGTATGATTATTTTTAAGCTAAGCATAAAAATATCCGAATTTAAAATGATGCAATAGGTGTACTTTTTTAGCCGAATTTAAAATGATGCAATAGGTCTACTGACCAAAACCAAAATTCCGGCTTGAACTGAAACCCAGATTCAAACTCGGACTCGGATTCGGACTCTGCAGAAATTTAAAAAAAAAGAAGGAATTCAGATACAATGAAATATATATGTGAGAATGAGATTTGATCAGTATCCGTTTTAATCTGACACATATCTTAAAGCAGATACTCTATATATCACATAGGCACCGAATTGATTTTGGTCTGGCTTTGAGTATTCTAACAGTTCAGGTACCTTAGGGGATACTCACTCTTTTCATTTAATGGAAATTAACATGTCGTTTTGAAAATACACCAACTAGATTTCAAAAAAGAAAATATTTAAACAACGGATATATATGTATTTGTGGACAGTATGCCTTCAAGCCTGTGCCCGAAACAGAAAACAATATATGAATATGATCAAAGCAAGCTTAGAACATGTCATAAATGTTTTCACAATTATTGTTTGACTATTTGGCAAACAATGTCCTTACCAGAGTTTTGTTCCTTGAAGGTTCAAAATTTTCTGCTATGAGTTACCGAGTGGGCCTCACCAGTTCTTTTTTTCCCTATTTCCATCCACAAAAGTTTGGAATTAGCATATTAAAAAAAAATTCGCTACATATCCTTTTTGTAACAATGGAGGTTTCCTGAAGTGACAACAGTACAGAAATTGCTCTACAAGTGGCATCTAATTCACAAAATTTGGACATCCTCATTCATATCTGCGCGCATTTGCTTGGAAGAAATCGTATGAATCCTGATCAACAGTATGGAAACTGATCATATACAACTACTGCTTGCACACTTGTAATATTCATTTGGAAAACGTGGATGTCAAAAAGTATATATATACTCCTATTAGGTTAAGCATCCCTGTTATATGAAGCATAGCTCACATAACGAGTCATGCTATTTATTTATGAGACATTTTCCTTAATTATGTTGGTAAAAACTTTATATATTAAAAGTATTAGAGTATATAAAAAAATGTAATAAATTAAAAGTTCTTAACATTATATGAATTGGTAATACACATATATTTTATTTTATAACCCAAGATAATATCATTGTCCGCCCTCTTTATTGGATTGTTTAGTGATCACAAGTGACTTTGCTTCGAGAGAAACACTGGCTTAATTTTTTCCAATTATTTTTTAAAATTATTAAGAAAGATGATAAGTGTGAAACTTCTATAGAAGTATTTCATTTCAAAATTAAACTTAGTATTGCATAATAATTGCTATACTAATTATCTTTCTACATGCACCTTCATCCAAACTGAAAATTCAAGAAGAAAAAATCATACAAAGTTGATTATTCGATAAAAAGTTTTGTTAGTACTTGTGAAATATGCAATGCCAAATTCATTAGTACTTGTGAGAAATGTTGTTTTTAAGTTTTGTTAGTTGTCACCAAAGAATATATACACATTTGTTCTTTAAATGTTATGTTGATGTTTACTACAATAATTTTTTTGTTCAATGTATTATAAAATAAATGAATATGTTTCATTTTATTTTGTAAATTAAATTGGTCAATTCTTGAACAGTTAAACCAAAATAAAATAAAATCATCAGTACAACTTTTACTTTCATACATTTTAAGATAAAATACATTTCGTCAATATTTTATATTGGAAATAGGAACTGCAAAATAAGAATTTGTTGTTTAGGAATTTCTACTGGTCAATATTTTTACATGTAAATTTTTAAAAAATATTTGAAGAAATCAAAGATTATTAAAGTAAAGCTTTAACATATAAAAAACATAAGTAAACAAAGATGTATTAAAAATATAGTAAGAAGTAAATTAATATATATTTTTCAAAATTAGATAGTTTTATACTATGGATCTAATATGTCACAAACATATTATGACTCATTAATTGTTTTAAAACATAAGATTATAAATATTTTAGGAAATCCGGAAATGACAACAGTGCCTACATCCAAAAGTACAATACAGAACAGCAATTAAATTGGATATATGGTTATAATGTTGCATGTAGTTATACAGAATAATTGACCCAGTATCTCCCAATTAGTTTTCTTGAGAATAATTATAATATTGTTTAAGCTCATAGAGCTATTTTTGTTCGTATATAATTTAATCTTTATTATTTCGTTTGCTAGGTTTCTTGTTATCAAAATCCAATGATCCCTCAGTCACATTTTGGTTTTTGTATTATAGGTCTCAATGCACATCTAGAATTTAATTAATGTTGACATGTAAAATTTATGAAGCTAGTCGATCTAAACTGGACCTATCACAAAATTTATCATGATATGCATGCAAAATTTATGAGACATGGAAAATAAATGCGTGATTTCTTTGTTAGGTTAAGCTTTCTATTAAAGAAAGCAAAGCCACTCCAAAGCAAATAAACATTGTTTGAGAAATTTTCAATACTGATGAAAGTAAACTTTATTAAAAATTTGGTGCTAAATATTATTATTGATATTATATTTGAAGAAAGGAATTGCAATTTTCTAACTATGATATTGGAGCAAGTCAAAAACAACCAAAAGTCTTTTAAAATATGGAATATTTTTATGAATATTTGTCATTTAAAATTAAAGATTAGAGCATATAAGAATAAAAACAATGATGATATGCCCGTGTCACTCACTTTGATTCAGTTTGTAAACACGATATGACTAATAAATGTCATTCTTCAACATAACATGTGTATAAAGATTAGTTTATTGTGAAAAATAAAATTTTAAAATTACTTTTTTATTTTAATATATTGTAGAAATTAATATGAATTTTTGTTTGGATAAACAAATTCAGAATGAATATAGCATTCTCCTTAGTTTTTTTACTTTCCACTGAGTCTAGATTATCATCACTGCCAAATTACTTTAATTTGTATTAATTACCAAACTTTTTCATACAAATGTTTTATATGTAATGTCAGTTATTATTGTTTCTAAGATTTCTAGATTTATTGCTTATTATAGAATTTTTTTAATATATATGTATTTTACTATAGATAGAATTTAGATATATTAATTTTATTGAATTTGAAACAAAAATTATTTTATACATTTTATGCAAATATAACCTCCGACCTTTATTTGAAAAAAAATTACATTAATTGAATACTAGTTTAAATATACGTGTAAAAGGACATTGTATATTAGAGATTTATAAGCAGAAAATAAATATGTTTATTTGCGATTAAAGTTTATGAACTACTTTTTTTATACTATGTATTTTATTTAAGAATATACAAAATAAGATAATTTACTTTTCAAAGTTACAAAGTGCATCATATATTGTACTACTTCAATGAAACCTCATGAGTTGCGAGTTCGAACCACCTACAAGATTTTTTGTGGCTCGAAACGATTACACCGCGAAATTCACATATTCTTTATCGACCGCATTGCGAAACAAATATAAACTCATTAGACATGAAACAAATTATAGTGCTTTCATTTTCTCGTTTTGATTGAAGTAGCACGAGAGTCACAATGATTAAAAATGAGCAGAAATTTACTGTGAACGGAGCAATTAAAAACTAGTTTTGGATTTTTGTAATACCGAGTTACTTTGATTAGTAATATTGGTTGAATTAATTTATGATCTTTAAGGTTCTTATTTGTTGTTTCCAATATGAGAAGATTGATTTAAAAAAGATGTATTCACCTTTAAAGTGCGATGAAAGTTGCAGAAAATTGAATCATTTTGTGTAAATTGTTATAAAGCAGTAGATCAAAATTGGATGGTCGAAACATTTGTTTGAAACATTTGTTTTAATTTTAAGATGGAAACATTAGTTGTTGGTATTCACGTACTACTGCATTACTTGACGAAAAATGTATGATCAATGACGCTAATTAAAAGAATATAGAAACTTCAAATAAAAAAAAATTTAATGAGGATGAAAGATAAAATGCATGAGTTCTTTGTTAGGTCAAGCATCCCAATTAAATGACCCTATAACCGCTAATTTGGCCATCGCTTATATAAACTTTTACTAATAGAGGTCAAGTTCATATAGTATATGGATTATGGAACTAAATATTAATAATATTATTCGAAGAAAGGGACTGTAATTTATTTGATTGTGATATTAGAGGAAATAAAAAACGGCCATGAGTTGTTTAAAAATGGCGTAAATCAGTAAAAATTAATTTGATTTGTTCTGACAAAATTATTTAATTTTTTATTCTACCTTTTTTAACCCTATCTTCTTTGAGATGCCAGCCGAAAGCCTTACAACAGCAGTGGATATTGTGACATTTGAAGCTAGTGATTTTTGGTTTATAGAAAGAGGACTCATTCTTCATAGTGATGTAAAAATTATATATTAGAGCATGTGGAGTTGTTGGATAACTTAAGGTTTGAAATTAAAGGACTTATGAATAAGTTAGTCTCTATAGAACTCATGTTGTCCAATCCATATCATAAACTTGTATTGATCTATATATGTTAGACGACTTCATAACAAATTAAAATTAAGTGCTTGTAAAATTGGTGACGCATCCCTAGGTACACTTAAGAAATCCAAATCATTTTTTTAATTTGGTACGAATCTCAAAACAGACCTCTATATCTATAATAGGTACCGAATTCTTTTTTGCCCAGCTGAGACTGAATACTTCATCCTATCGCACATTCGCGTGTCATGTTCAATGCTGCCAACCACTGCCAAGTCTACACCCAATGCCACATCATGGATCTTTTTCTTGACAACATGGATCACCAATTACCAGAGCACTGATTTTAAGTATTGTCTTGACATATAAAATTTCAGAATTTTTGTTATTAGAAAAATTTAGAAGTAGAGGCATGATGGAGACAATGCTCATGTGTTTATCAACTGTTCTAACTTATTCTAACACTGAACCTTATTAGCACTGGAACCTGTAGTTTGATCTTTAAAATTGGAGGTCTAGAAATCCTCCTTAAAAAACAAAAACAAATAAAAGTAATAATCATATGAAAAAAAAATTAAGAAGTTATCAGTAGCACCTTACCAGCCAATATATTCTTTGCGTAGGAGTTTAATTTGTCATTCATACGAAAGTATAAACATGAAGAACAATGCTTAATTATGCGACTCATACTGCAAATACAACAAAGTAAACACCTGTAACTTCTAGAACAATATTATAATGCTAGATAGTTATTATATGTGGTTTTCTAGCTAAATATTTTTTCTTGAGTAATAGTTGGAGGTCAAGCCATCCAACTATTTAATATCTACAAGGGATACCCCCATCTAGGTTTCGAACCTGCGACCTCTCACATGGAGAGAATGGACTTTAATTACCACTAGACGAAATTTTGATTCTCATTTTCTAGCTAAATTAGCCCAATCAATTAAGCCATTAATCACCACTAAATAAAAGAACAAATATGTCAACATCATACCCGGTACATGGTACTAGCATGTATGTACTGGTGTCGGTGTTGGTAGAATCATAAGTTTTTAAATCTGAAGTAATATAGTGGCAAATGCATTGGGGCTGTTCATACTTGTACAAGTAAAATAATGAGGGAACTTGCTCTTAAGAGAAGAAAAAAAATGAGGACACACATGTGCAGATTATTTTATTTTCAGAAATATTTTATAAAGAATCAAAAGATGGAAAATTCTTTTCGATGATATAGAAACACCGAATCATTGATTTTGTTTCTTAGGCATTTTCTAAGATACCAAATCATTGTTATCTAATCATGAATAATTCAAATTCTTCTATCATAAAGAGAAAAACTTTTCATCTTTCTCCTTTTCGACAAAATATTTAATATGTTTGGTAAAATAAAAAATTTTGACACTTGTGCATCCCAAATAATGGCTATCAAGAATATCCTTTTTGTTTACTATCTTATACAAATTCGAAATAAAATCTTAGACTATCACTCCTCAGATCCTCTTTCTGTAAGTACCATATTGTGGTCACTCGTGGGGTTCAGGGATGATCGCCTGTGATCAATGCGCTGCAACTGTTGTGGTGGCTCTAGTGTTAACGTTGTGTTGCGGAAGCAGCAGGCGCTCATACACATGATTGATTTGGTACGTCTTAATAAGGCTCGGAAATCGGCACAAGAAAAGAATAAAAAGGACGATGAAAAAGATGCCTCATATCCTGCCACCACGATATCGAAACCGACGTTAGCAAAGCTCGACAGAGGGACTTCAGCAGCTTCCACCATTTTGATGTTCGTCTTAAATCACCTTGCTCTTGTTTTCTGAAAAAAAGAGGGGGTTTAATAGGAAAGTGAGGAAGGGATTTATAGTGAGAAAGAAGGCTAAATATAATCCTAACTAGTTTTTCACCTGGAGGAGTTATTTATGTCAGTCAGATAAGTTCTATAAATGGAAGAAGAAATGTTGTATAAAAATAACGGTTAGAAAAAAAAAATTATATGCTTAATTACATTTGTTTCAATTGGGGTTAGCTTTTTATTAGCTCAAGTTATGAGATTGAACAAATTTATCTGTCTTTATCTGTAATTATAATGAGAAAAAACTTTTAGGACTAACCAAAAACAGAGATCGTTTTTTTATTATCCATTTTTAAATATAATGTCAACTATTTTTTTAAATATTTACATTTTTGAGACAATACATACTACGTTGTAATTTCTCTAATTTCTCCAATATCAAAATTAATTGTGATCATCAACCAATGCAATGAATTTTCCATGATGAATTTTAATTCTAACAAATTCTTCAATTTGAGTTATATATCATTTGGAGTGTGTGTACATATATAGAGGTTGACTAAGATCAAAGTGGTATGACCAAGGCCTTGGTGCTACCAATTTGTTTTTGTGATTTTGAAGTTCAAACAATTGATCTGAAGTACTGCTCAACGTGTTCTCCATATTAAAATATGCTTGGAGACCAAATTTTACATTTTTTGATGGATTTTTGAGAATCACAGTTTCAAGACAACCATTTTTCTTTGTAGGAGGATTGGCTTGTCATTTCAAGACAACCATGAATCAAGGATTGCCATCGGTTTCAGAAATGTGGAGACCAGTGGAATGTCCATGTGG
>JAJGRW010000243.1:359670-410192 GCA_025461045.1 Carex parvula | reverse complement strand
GTTGCAAGTCACCGCAATCCCGACGGAGTTCTAAACCAGACAACTTCAGTGATTCAAAGCAGTGATTCCTTTGTTGGGTCTACTGATCAGTGATTCAAAACAGAACCTGCTCCAACGAATCACGAAACAAAAATCTGGGACTTGCAAGACCTGCCGCGCCATGAATTCGCATCCTCTGAGATATCTCATATTTTGCGTGATTTTTTTGAAAATCTCAACCATTCAAATACGTTCTGCACGAATATCTCAAAGCTCAAATAATACTGGCCCCTACGCTATCCCTGAATAGGCACCGGACACGTCAGTCACGCAAAATATGAGATATCTCAGAGGATACGCACTTCCGAGTCATGGGGGCAGCGTTATATTTTATCAATTTTTTTCTATTTCTTAGTATAAAACAAGCTTTTGACAAAAAAGTCCGAGTTTCCGATCCGATTCACCCGATTCCGATTCAACGGTCAAAAGACCGATCCCGATCCCGATTCCAATTTTTCCTTCTATGAGAAAAAAATACAATAACGTAATAGTCATACAAGGAACATACCGTGTTGACTCGATTGAGAACGTCACTCGAGGTGGCACCACCGAAGGCATCGATCACCTGGCCGATAATGAAGGTCATCAGGGGCTGAGAGATGCCATTAGCCAGCGCTGCGATGGACCCCACCACCATCAGCAGCCCGTCATAGCCATCGGCGAACTGGAGCATTTTGAATATGGACACCTTCCCCTCGGCTCCATTGCTCTCCTCTTTCTTCTCTTCTGTATCCTTTCCTCCCATGGTTTGTTATTCCGGATAGTGTGTGGTGGATTTGATTCCACTTGAATCAGAGTACGGAGAGGTTTATAAAGGGGTAGGTAATTAGATTTAATTATTGTTTTTATATGTTAAGTGGAGCTGTTGATTACCTATGATTACCTAATGGAGTGATAAGAGGGATTGAAGTCAACAGAAAAGATGGTCGTAGGTAGGCATGGGAGAGATTTTTTGGTGCTTATTCCGTTAAAATCACAAAAATTAGTTTTATTTAAAAAAAAATTCCATGGGAGAAGTTCAATGTGTAATAAAGAAGAAAATAAGTTAACAAGATTTTATGACTCAAGAGTTGGAATCCGTATCCTCTGCAATGCATCTTGGCTGTCCGACCAGCATCCGGACCAATCCGATCCGAAATAGAATGCATGGAGTTCATTTATATTTGTGTCAACATGATCGGATGATCTGAATTCATTTTGCATTAACTCAATTTTGAGATAAGCAGACGATACGAATTTCAAAAGTTGTAGCTGTAGCGAGTCGGATTTCTTATAATAACTTATAGTTTGAATTCTGACCGTCCGATCATTTGATTCTATATTAATATATTGTAGAACTTCGTGAATTTTAATTTGAATCTAACTGATATGGATTCTGATAAGTTAAAGAATCCGAACCCGAAATGTTAGTGGGTACCTGATTATTGGTCATTGGTATGTGTTGACCAAAACAAGTGTACACGGTAGCGTCACACATAATCGAGTCAAGATTGAACTTGGAAAGAAGAAGCTGTTGGGCAAGAAATTAATACAGATCCTTTGTTTCTAAGTTTAGTTTATTTTGTTTTTGTTTCTGTCTTTAACTCTTTATCTAGAAGGAAAGTTTGTCTGGAAGGAAAGTGTGGCTCGAGACAATGTTCCTATTGATAAAGACTGCTATTTATTCTATAAAACCAAGTAATTGGGAATTGTATGATATACAAGAATATTTTCTATTAAATAAAATTGGAAGGGAAGGGAGCTTCATGGGAGTGTTGTGTTCTTTAGTTTTATTCATGGTTTGGAAAATCGGCCAATTCCGAGTCAACTCGGTATCGACCGTGTCCGATCTGAGTTTCACCTGAGTCTCTCGCCCGTGCGAGTTTTTCAGCAAAACTCCGTTGAACAGTGCTTGACTCAGCCAAGTTAGCCAATTTTCAGGCCGAGTCAAACCGAGTTTCACTCGAGTCAGTACATGGGCAGTGAAAATCATTGTCCTAGACTGATTTGGTTTCTGCCTTAGCTTTCTGTTGTATCTTGAGGTTGAGAGAAAGAAAATCATTGTTATTGATTTGAGATTTAGTTCAATTTGCATCTTTTGAAGAAGAAAATGGTGCTCGAAAAAAATTTGGAAAGGGCCAAGTCCCTGGCTGAGTTAGGAGGAAGAATCTTCAGTTTTTGTGGCTAGACTTGATGTATAATTTTGTACTATAGAAAATTTGAATTTCTAGTGGTTCATGATAAACCTTGTTCATTTTATATCGTGATCCAAGAAATTATCTTTTTCCTGTTTTGTCTGTTGAACAAAACACTTAGTCAAAGACTCAAAAGTGTGCTTGTTTGATTGAGTGACTTACTAGCCTCTAGCCGCCAAGCCTTTACTGTTTTATTTTATTTATATTTTTATATTTAACTAGAGTGAAGGAGATCCATACACAGTGGTTTGTTTATTTTTTTTTTGACTAAAATAAAGAATGGGATTGCACTATATTACAAATTTGATTGTTAAGAAAATATAAAATGTAGAAATTAAACATTTTATTTTCTTTTGTGAATATCATTCACGTTTTTTATTATTTTATGAAATAGTCTATTTTATATTAAAATTAGATAATTTAATATTTTAAGTAATTACACTACAAATTTAATTGTTATCCATCCGAATTTAATTATTATGAGTGTTATTAATATTTAAACTGTTAACTATTCAAATACTATTTTTTCCTGTTTTTTTAGTACAAAACAAGTTTCTGTCAAAAAAATCCGAGTTTCCGATCTGATTATGCTGATTCCGGCCGATATATCCGATTTCGATTCCATATGTCGGATATGAGGATGTTAATAATTCTTAATTTGACACTACATTAATGTCTTCATTTTTTGGCTCTGTACAACAATATCCTCATTCGTATTTTAATACAGAGGACGATGAGATGATCCAGCCAGTTCGGCATAGCTTCTGGCAATAAAAAGTGTGTTCTATTTGTAATGCTTGTATTACATTATATAATTTAATTAGTGGATTATTTGAGTGTAATATTTTGTCTTAACATAGTTTTTCCACAAATTATTTTTTTATCAATTTTTTTCTACTTTTTAGCTACAAAACAAGTTTCTGCCAAAAAATCTGAGTTACCGAGTCAACTTGACCGATTCCGGCCGATTCACCCGATTCCGATTCTACGGTTAAGAACCCGATTCCGATTCCGATTCTGAGTTTCAGAACCATGGTTTTATTTCATTAAAATTAACAGTATGCTAAAGGAAAAACCATTAAATCGGACCCGTAATGTTAGTGGGTCCATGATTTATTGGTCATTGGTATGCTAAAGAAAAAACATTGAATCAGACCAAGAGAGGGGGAATATCGGGAAGCAAATAGATTAATAACAGCACCCGATTAATATAGCAGCGCTCGATTAATATAACCCCACCACCCAAATGGTTTAGTAATACAACAACGCTCCATCGATTAATATAACCGCACCACCCAAATGGTAGCGTCACACATAATCGAGTCAAGATTGAACTTGGAAAGAAGAAGCTGTTGCGCAAGAATTTAATATATATTCTTTGTTGCTAAGTTTAGTTTATTTGTTTTGTTTTTGTCTCTCTCTAGAAGGAAAGTGTGGCTGTAGACATATCGATAAAGGCTGCTATTTGTTTTATCAATAATGATTTTGTCCCCCTCTATTTAGTCCTCTAAATGTCCCTCTAACCGTTTAACTAATTTCAGTCAGACGAGGCAAACACAATCAGCATATATAGCTAATCAACACATAACACGTGTCAGCAGTATTAGCGCGAATTGTACTCTTTTTCTTCGGCGAGTATTACAAAGTTTGACTGGTGTGTTGGATCGGTTATGAGTTGTTCCTGCGTGCTTATTTTAGTAATCTTGTACCATCTCTTTTTAAATTCAGAATCAGTTGTTGACAAAAGATGATTTGGCTGAATATAAGAAAAGTAGTGACAATTTATTAAGTTTCGATTGAATTATTACAAATTAAATTGAATTAGATACATTGTGAAATTAATTCCGTAATATAACAAATTTATCTTAGATTGTACAAAAAGTTAGCATTCTTTTTAATTAGGGGCAGAGGTAAAGAGGGAGTATGGGGTCAATTGAGCCCCATTTTTTTTTTAATTTTTCTTTTATGTATGATTTTTTATATAATTTATAGTAAAATGTCAAGAAACTGTAAAATTGATTCCATTTTCCGCATGCAAATTGACCTCATATATATTTGACACCATAGTTCGAAAGTCTGGCTCCGTCTCTGATTTTCGTAGTCTTTAATTTCTAACTTTTTCTTTAGTAACTTTGGATTTTAAAATTTATATATTAGTAAGTTCCTGAATATTTTTTTAATTAGGTAGTAGAATAGTTTTTTTTAATTACTCCGTCTCTGCTGCAAGTGCAAGTTCGAGTGCAATGTAACTCCACCTCTACAACTCGGCACAGCTTGTGAAAGGCACAACTTGTAAAAAAATAATAGCAAGCTAAGGACGTTTACCGAATTGTCAGACCGAGTCTATGTAACTACGTACACTTGTCCTCAGAGAAAGAAACAACTACCAAATTAAGGTACAGTTAGTACCGGAGTACTTCGTGGGCCCACAAATCAGATAGGGTTTTTGCGTTGGTGGTGATGGCCTTGATGACATCATTTTTAATTTTATTAAATTTTGGGTATTGAGAAATTTTTGTGGGTACAACTGGAGTTGATTTGGAATTAGTTTACTTTGATTTGTTAAATATCAATACTTTTTAATTGTGATTAACTGTATTTAGTATTTATATAAAATTTTGATTTGTTAAATATTAGTATTACTTATAATATATTTTACAATATAATATTTCTACGTGTGTAACAATTCATCAATGCGTAATTGTGAATATTTAAAATTTTCGATATTATATTTTTTAGAAATACTAGATATCTTAGGTATGAATATTTGATATATTATATTAATACTTGTGCGCATTGACATTCATACTTGCACTCATTTTTTTAGAAATATGATAGGTATCTAAGTATGAATACTTGCATTATGAGATATAAATGCTTGCTGATGTGGTATGAATATTTTCTCGACGTGGTATGAATATTTTACCCTTTATTTAGTTTAGGTTCTTATTATTTTCTTCTGAGGTGAGTTTTTTTTCTTCTATGCTAAAATGTTTATAGTACTTAATTAGTTGTGTATTGCATTTGATGGATTATCATTTAGCTATAAATACTTGGAACTAGTACATTTAATGTTGTATGATGAAGTATTAATACTTGTAAGCATCGATATTAATATTGGCAAGCGTTAACAAGTGTCATATGTAAACAATTCATACTTCAGTTATATGTATGAATATATTCTTCAGTACCTATCAATACATTCAAACACTAAACATAACTAATATAAGTTACTTTACACCATAAGAATTCACACGTCAATGCGTAAGTATGAATACTTATAATTTTAGATATTAATATTTTACTAAAACTACAGTGCTAGTGATTGTGCGGTGGTTACGCATCCGCTTTTGCGCTTATGGTCCCCGTAGTTGTTGCTTTCAAGTGACGTCTGTGGTCCCCCCCATATAGGTAGTGGTCCCCCCAGGTAGTTAATGCACGGAGCACATTTAGGAATTTCTTAGGAATATTTTACAACATAAAAATTCACACTTCAATGCGTAAGTATGCTTGATATTTTAGAAATAAATATTTATAACAATTACAAAGCTGACACTTGCGATAGTCGTTATGCATCCTCTTGTCCTTGATTTCTGTGTGTGGTCCCTATCGTATTTACGCATGTGCTTTTACGCTTGTGGTCCCCGTAGCTGTCGCTTTCAAGTGACGTCTGCGGTCCCCCCTCCAGTTAGTTAATGCCCAAGACACGTATGTGAGTTTCTCATAAATTTTTTTTAACATAAATATTCACACTTTACTTAGTAAGTACGAATACTCTAAAATTAACATTTTAGAGAACAATACTTGACATTTTAGATATGAATACTTGACAAGGTATGAATACTTACACGCCGAGGTATGAATACTTGAACGACGAAGAACCCGAAAGTACTTCATCGTGGATCTCATTTGAAAGAGAAAATTACGTAGAAGACGTTCGTGGTTTTAGATTCGCAAAATTCCTCACAAATCGTCAGAAAATTGACGAGATTAAACAGAAAAAACCCACTTCTAAAATTGTGTAAAAGATGTGTGTGTGATTAGAGAGAAAAGAAAGTGAATCCATATCCTCGACGGTACCGTAAAAGATTCCCTTTTACAATTAGCTATTTACGGTTTGAGATTAACTCTCAGCCGGTTTGGGATTCGAGCTGACTGAGGGGGCAGTATTATTGGGCTTTGAGATTCGTGCCAAGTTAAAAAGAACGGTCCAGATCAAGTAATTGTAAAATATTTCCTATTACGGTACCATCGGTGATATGAATTCAAAGAAAGTTGATGTCCAATTTTTTTTTTTTTTAATACTTGATGTCTTAGGTATGAATACTTAATATATTATATAGTAATACTTGCGTGCATAAGTATCCATACATGCTCGCGCCAGTTGTAAATTTTTTTGAAATATAATCGGTCCCCAAAGTAGTTATTGGTCCCTCTGGTACTTAGTGGTCCGTGTCGTACTTTACGCATCAGTTAGCCAGGGGAACGTTTAGGGGACATAATGGAGGGGACTTTTAGTTGCTCCCTTGTTCTATAAAACCAAGTAATTGGGAATTGTATGATATACAAAATATTTTCTATTAAATAAATTGGGAGGGAAGGGAGCTTCATGGAGTACTGTGTTCTTTAGTTTTATTTCATTAAAATTAACAGTATGCTAAAGGAAAAACCATTAAATCAGACCCGTAATGTTAGTGGGTCCATGATTTATTGGTCATTGGTATTAAAGAAAAACATTGAATCAGACCAAGAGAGGGGGAATATCGGGAAGCAAATAGATTAATAACAGCACTCGATTAATATAGCAGCGCTCGATTAATATAACCCCACCACCCAAATGGTTTAGTAATACAACAGCGTCGATTAATATAACCCCACCACCCAAGTGGTGCAGTAATATAACAGCGCTCGATTAATAAAAGAAATAGAAGTCTGTTTTTAGTGCTCAATTATTCACCGGTTCAAATATAAAAGCAGACATGATAGGGTTCCAAATTTTTTATTAGTGACATGTTATCATGAGGTCGTTGGGTCCTAATATTTTATTTTGATAACTGTCCCATAAATTATGTAATTAAATGATATTTAGTTTCTTTACCAGTTAATTTACTATTTAACACTTACTTTTAAGCATAAAATGATTAAAATATCTTTCATGGTATCCTATTAAATACTTTTATGAATTATAATGTTTTATAATTTTCAATATTAATTTTGAACTTTAGTTATTATAAAACGATATCTTTATTTACCTAGCAGTTTTACTGGTAAATTCAATTTCGGAGAAACAGGATGGGGGTCATGTAGTCACCCATGGGTCTGGAAACGAGATTAGAGAGAATTGTGTTGGATGTTGAATTAAACTGAACTCTGAAGTTTAAAGCAAGGTCTTTATATGTATTGTTTTATTTGTTGCTGTGTTTAAGCGGATGATTTTCAGATTGCTTTGTTTAAGTGACACTTTTGTCAACAACAAAAAAAAAAAATCTTATCAATCTGCAAACAAAACGGAGGAAAAAAAATAATAAATCAATGTCAGATAATGACACTGCCAAGATCGCCAAAACTACAGTTTTAAAACATTTTAATAAGTGTAACACTTCAACAAAAAGATAGTTAAAGATTAACCAAAACAATAGACTACATTCTAAAAAGCATATATTATACTAAAATTAATAAAAGTGACTGCGGAGTAGGTCCGATGCCCATCGGACCTATTTTAAGTTCAAAGGGCTCCAGAACCGTTTGATCCGCTTTAAGATTCGTGTGCTTTATGTTTACTTTTCATGTGAGCTTTGATGAGTCAAATTGAACTACTACTTTTCAAAGATTTATAAATCATAATTGTACTTATGTTCAGATCACAATCCATGATCATACCGTGTATATGATTGGAGTGTCAATCCACAGGGATAGTGTATAGATTATAAACAATTTCACTAGTTTAGGTGCTCGGAAATTATAAAAAGTTTTAAATAGGTTTTTAATAGGGTTAATATCCAAAAGGTTGATGCGGTGCCGCTAATTGTGCTAAGGTTCGAATTAAACATTAAATAGAGAGTCTCTAGGGTTCAGGTTTTCTCCTTCTTAATTATACAAAATATAAGTTCTGACGTCTCTCTACCCCACATGCAGCTTGTCATCCCGCATATAGCCTAGACTGTCCCACAGCTACCCCGCATGCGACACTGTCACTACCCGCAGGGCATGCTGAGTTTTGGTACATTATTTGAAAAGTTTTCCGATCTTGCGACTCGACTTTTGGGCTATCAATTCAAAGTATTATAGGTATGCAATTATCTTTCTCACACAAACACAATTACAATTCCTATTCTACCCCTCAATTAATTAATATCCCAAAGACCCTACCTAATCTAGGTGTTTCCTAATATGATCTAAATTACCAATTTACGCTATCCTGTCAAGGGAGCATACTGGGTTCGAACCAGTCTTTGAACTGCTGCCAAGCCTCATTAGCTGAAGTATTAGAAGTACTTACATGCATTATCCCACTCACACCGGAGTGCAATGACTTTACACTATTGGTATGTGAATGACATTGGCATATAGTAAACAGAACTATATATGCAAGGACTTAATAAAATGATTTAAATAATAAAGCAAACTCAAATCAACATACACAAAACATAAACATATATTAAAACATAATGTTTTAATTAAGAATTTGATTACAACCCTCATCCTAGAGATGAGAAGTTAGTTTAGCATGGCCAGAGCAAAATAAAAGAAATAAAATAAAGTGAACATAATTACAACCCAATTGAAGATGTATGAACCTATGCTCCTTGGATGACGTTTGTTCTCCTGCTTGGCTTTCGATGACTACCCTTCTCTCTCTAACATAACCTAGCAATGAAGATTGCTAATCTCTATTTTATGGACTTAACACAATTAAACACGCATACTGAAATCATTACAAGAGTGGTATTTATAGTTTTCCTAAAAAAAAGGTGGAGTAGTGGGAGTAGTGGAGAAGGTGGAAACTTGGATTGCATTCAAGTTTAGTAGATGGCTCTGAAGCAATCACGTCCTTCTAGAAGAATTCTGCCGAAATTAGCATCAACGGTGGAGATTTGATCATAATCCAACCAGTCCACGGATCGTGTGGCATAGGGGAACCCGCACGACTTCCTGACTTAGCGGATTTTGCTGTAATTTCGCCATTTCGCCATGTTGTGCACTTAGTGTGAGGTGTCGCATGCTCCATGTGATGCCTTGATTGGTGCTATCTCCATAATCGCTTAAATATGACACTTTTACCTCGTTTTTTGACCTAAATACGCAACTTTCTCCAAAACATGCCAAAATAGCCTAAAAACACGTTTGCTGTAAATAAATTAGAAAATTGCTACTTTGTATTGCTTTTGGCCATTTTATGCAAAAAATATAGTGATTTTCACTGTATGTTTTGGCTTCATCAAGCTTGAATCAATTTTTGTATGCACGGCTCTTAAAGTGAATCGTATGGTCTTGAAACCCATCGGACCTTCTCTGTTCTAAAAAAAAGTAAGTTTTAAAGAATTTGCCTTAAAAAAAAAATTTGTCATACTTTTTGTGAGTGTTAGAGTGGTAAGTCTCTCATGATTCTAGTTTTGTTCTAAAGAGAAAGAAAGAAAATTTAATCCTTTTTATAGAAGTAATTATGACCGTTAGCATATATTCAGAAACTAACTTCTTATTAAAGATTGAAGACGACAAATAAAATACTAAGAGGCTTAATTTATAAGTAAGAGTTTCTTAAAAATTCAGATAAAACACAATAAAGGTTAAGGAGATTTTTAATCCACGTAAAAATTGATGTTTGGACGACTACAATTTAAAATGATTATTTTATTTTAGTATTTGAATTCATGACCTTTTGAAAATCATCATAATTTATATAATATTTTATTGTCCGCGATAAATATTTTTTCCAATTAGAATTATACTTTTCTAATATAATGTCAAATTTTAGGGTTTTAATGCACAAAACAAAACAATGTTTGTTGTCTCCATAAAAAAAGGTATATTTTGAGAATATATGACTCTGTTTACTCAACGTGCCCGAAAGAATTTCTAGACCTGGCCAGTAAGTCAAGCTTAGCAATGAAGGAGCATTTAAGAAAAAAGTTTGTACTAACTCTCAAGATGGAGACCTTAGGTATTTTATATTCATGCTTCACTGTCAAGATTTTGGTTATTCCCAATTTGTGGTAGGGACCTATACGTGGTGAATGTTGTCAAGACTTTGGTTATTCCCAAATTGTGGTTGGGACCTATACAGTAGTGGATGTAAGCATAGTAACAAATTAATGATTCGGGTTCGTTTCGGCAGGGCCAAAAATTCGTGATTCGAGAATAATTCGGGTATAATTCGGATATAATTCGGAAATGATTCAGAATTACAATACGACACCGTCAATGCATATTTAATTCATTACCGATGATTTACAATATGAGACGCTGTTGTATTCGCCATAGAAAATCATCAGTGTGGTAATATAGTCAAAAAGTGGGTGTATTGATCAGAATAGGGACCTCCTCTGACAACATATAAAGTTTCGAATGAGAAAATTGTATATATGCATCTGTCCCCACTCCCCAGTAGTTCAGTACCAAGTTCCTCTTTGACACGTGGGAGAATCAACAGCTGTCAAACAATTTTTTGTTTCTGGACGTTCACGTGGGTTAATAAATGCAAAAATGACGTGCGACTGTGCGAGAAAGGCAAAGCATTTCTCCGAACAAAGTGCGAAAAAAACGCGGAAAAATTCGTAAAATTCGTGAATTATTCGCGATAATTCGGAAAAAGTTCGTTTAACCGAATTATACGTCGTTTCAATCGGCTCATACTCAAATCCGAATTATTGGCGAATTATTCGCGAATCATGTTACTATGGATGTAAGGAGAGGTATGGGAATCAGATCAATTGACTTTTTTTTTTTTAATTTGTATATTTATGTATGTTTTTTATATAATTTTGAGTTAAAAGTCAAGAAATTGTAAAATTAATTTTCATTTTTCACAAGAAATTTTTATTTGATCGACCTGCATAATATTTGATCTCCATAATTCGAAAGTATGACTCCCCCCTGAACGTATATATGGACAAATAATTCGGACAACTGATTTTCTAAATAATTAGAAGTAAACACATTTTGACACGGAAGTTTCATTTAGTTTGCAAACAATGGTCGAATGTTTGTTAATAAAGGTTAGTAATATTGGAGATTTACATTGCGGAAAAAGGAATTAAATTAGAAGTAAAATGTCCAAATGTATTAATTAATACACGGAATTATACCATTCTATAGTCTTGAAATAAGAAGGGTCTGTTCGGGGTGAAGCGTTCCCTTGGAATTCTCAGGAAAAATGAATTTACCCATATTTCTTCTCACAAAGTGTTCGGAGGCTCCAATATATATTCCTATCTCTAAAACCATCTGAGCAGAGAATCAACTTTTGATCTAGTATCAAAGGCAATGCTCTTTGTGTGAAAGTTCGCATGTTCGCAATCTGAAAGGACAATCATTTGTAAATATAAATAGTTGAGTGACTTGACTTCCAACCTTTACTTAAAAAAAAATTTATGTGTGTAACTTTCCTATTCTATAACAGACAGAGTTCTTTTTTATTTCTCAAATACTGGACTCGTGAGGAAGTGAGGAAAAAGATTATGGACACAGCGTGACAAAACTAAAATAATTATTTTAAATAGCATTTCAACATAGAATAATAATTATACAAAACATAATTCAAACAAAACTAAAAATAATTAAAACAAAACATAATTCAAAAGTACGAGAAATTTTAATTAAACAAAATACAAGACTAACTTTAAATTATGTTCCTATTTTAACGACTAACATAATCATGACACATAAGCCTAGTCATTTTATTTTATTTTTCATTTCGTGCTTGACATTGATTGTTAATTCTTTCGACATCTTTGCCGTACTCTTCATCTCCATTCGGTACATCTACAGTATCATTTGGATCGATTTCTAAATTAACGTTCACACTCCAAGCAGTATCACCATTCCCAACAAATTTTTCATGTATTTACTGAACACCTATATTAAAAAAAAATTCATAAATTAAAAAACTTTGTGAATTCACATATTGATATTCCCATTCCCAAGAAAATTCCCGTTGATGAACATGCCCGAAAAGAAAATTGCAACGTCCAAACAAAGATTTAATTTCATCACATACTTTAAATAGTGCTATAATTGTTATATGTCGCCGTCCCAAAAGAAACTTCAAATAGCATTATAGTTGGGTTGTATTAGTAAGATTTCTTTCTGCTTGTTGGATTATAAATTGACACAATCAAACTATAACCATCTGACGATTTAACTTTAAATATTTTAGTATACACTGTCAAGTAAAAATAAAAATAGAATTACTTAACATAAAGGTATAAATAGAGATTAGTCGGACATTCCAACTATGAATGTCAAAGACACATTGAGTGTCTGTCGTATAAAATTTCTTACGAGAACGGGTCAATTTTATATACCTTAAAATTTTGCTCTAAATTAAATAGAAAATCATACATAATATATATAACACACACATGCATATACATATATATATACACGGACAGTGCTACGGTGCTACGCGTATATAAGGGCCCCTCCGTGCTACGGCTCACTTTTGAGTTTTCAAAATCCTAACGGTCGATCCGAACCGTTCAACATGATCTCCATATGAATATGTACTTGTAAACCAAATTTTATATTTTTAGAATTTGTTTACTATTTATTAGCCACTTTGAAAATCGCTGATTCAATGGTCCAGAAAAGTTACTGTTGTGTACAAATTAGTGTTTTTTCAAAGTGGCTTAATAAATAGAAAAAAATTCTAAAAAATGTAATTGGTTTGCAAGTACATATTGATCATATGGAGATCATGTTGAATGGTTCGGATCGACCGTTAGGATTTTGAAAACTCAAAAAGTGAGCCGTAGCACGGAGGGCCCTTATATACGCGTAGCATATTAGCAAAATCCTATATACACATACACATATAGATATACATACATATATACACATATATACACATACACATATACATATATAGAGTAGAACTAGGGTGCTCCTAAGCTCACCAAGCCCTTCCGTGAGCGCGACTCTAAAACCTATCGAATTGACTTCAAACGACATTTCCAAACCGTTAGATGTTCAATCTATATTAAAATGTGCTTGGAGACCAAATTTTTACATTTTTTGGAATTTTTTTACTATTTATTAAGATGGTTTGAAAATCGCTGTTTTCCAATGGTGCAGAATTTTAATAAAAACAGCGATTTTCAAACCATCTAATAAATAGTAAAAAAATTCCAAAAATGTAAAATTTGGTCTCCAAGCACATTTTAATATAGATTGAAAATTCTAACGGTTTGAAAATATCGTTTGAAATCAATTCGATAGGTTTAGAGTCGCGCTCATGAAGGGCTTGGTGAGCTTAGGAGCACCCTAGTTCTACTCTACATATATATATGTATAAAAGATAGAGATGAATGACCTCATTATTTCAGAGGATTGGTGGCTAACATTATTTAAGCTAGCAGTGCTGTCTGTGACGCACGGGCTTTTTGGACGAAGTCCGTTTCTGAGTATAAACATATTGCATTGAAGATATAAATACTCCGAAGGCATTGAAAATTACATGTGGCTGCGGATTGAGCGTATGGACCCCCACGGACGGTGTGAGTGGGAAATTTTGTATTGGCAGTATTAATAGAAAGAAGAGAGACAAACAGTAATAGTACAGTAATATTATATTGATAGTAAGATCGGTAATAATTTCACCGATCTTATCTTTTTCTTTAATCTGATGTATAGATGGAGAGAATTCTTATATTGATTTCTAATAAAATATGAATTTTTTTCAAAAATAGATGGAATGTTTTTGATATATCTAATTTGAAGGTACTTTATCTATTTTTGTAAAAAAATGATATATTTACTAGAAAAAAATTAAAAGAAAAAAAACAAACTTGTTTAGATCGGTAAAATTCCTACCAATCCAAACTTTTTTATTTTTAAGATCAGTACGTAGAATTGCTACCGATCTTACCACCAATATAAATATTACTGTACTATTACTGTTTGTCTCTCTTCTTTCTATTAATTACTACCAATAAAAAATTTCCGTGTGAGTGTGGACCCTACTTTTACTATTTTTGAAGTACGGAAGTCAATTTTTATTATTACGAATAATAAAATAATTAGGGAATATATTTGGGAAATGAAAGCTGAAGAATTGTTAGATGCTCTCATAAAGTTTTTTAAATATGGTATAGTTTCTTATAGGTGAAAAGTATAAGAAAAAGAAGATTTTTTTATTTGTAAAAAATATTATAAAGTAATAAAGGGAAAGCGAAAAAAAACTTCCAACTTTCGATGTATAGTTAGATCGGAAAAAAATTCCGATCTAAAGGTTCCTTTTTGTTTAATTTCTTGTTGTCTTAGATTCTCTGTGATCTTTAACAATTGTAATACATATTGTACGTACAGTGATATTACATAAAAGATATCACATAAAAGATGAAAATTGGACCCACTTTCTATAATTCATATGAGCAGGTTCCATCGTAGTCACAGGATTCGTGAATTATTCGTAAATAATTCATTTTTTTTGTGATGCCGAACAGAACGTCAAATTTTTCGGTTGACCGAACTTTGACCGAATTAAATTTTACGAACTTTTCCGAATATTTTTCAGAACTTTTTTTTTTCTTTGTTTTGCTCCCTTGTAGGACTGAGATATATGGTCCGGATAATTCTGAAGCATTCCTATATTATACCCGAATTAAAATCACAAATTTTTTGACCTTGCTGAACTTAGCCCGAATAATTCATTTGTCACTATAAAGTACCACAAAGTACGGACATAGGTCACCTCATTCAGAGGGTGGTTGACCATATATATAATCCAAAGTAACTGGAAAATAAATAAAAATTCTATGGATCGGAAAGAAATTTTTTTCAGTTCAAAGTTTAGAGCCCGAAATTTTTTTCCGGTCGATCTATACATAAACTTTCCGGGTATTCTTTGTCTTCCCCTCTATTAATTATTTTATAATATTTTGATATAAATAAAAAATTCTCAAGAAAAAGAGAACCAAATGAATTGATTAATTTTATACTTATGTTGCATGTCCAATGACCACAGAAGATCTGGACTGTCCATTATGTTGTTAGGCAATTAACGATTCAACTGGGGAGTCTCCAAGACTGATACTTCGTTGTGAAGTGTCCAACTATTTGATATTTTGGTTTCTTCTCGTCAAAGTGTCAACTGTTCGTCTGTACGTATCCCATTTATGTTCAAAGTCAAATGAAAAAAAAAAAACAGGGAAAAATGATGTGTACGTATGTGTACTTTGAAAACTGCAAAACTGATTTTCTTAGGGTAAGCCAACATTGATTAGGTGTACTAAAAACATTAATCTCTTGACTCAATCTCAAATTCACTTCAGCAATCTCTCAATATATTAAGTTAGAGTGATTATTCTGATTGTTTTTTTGTGAGAGCCATTTGAATGCTCGAATTTATTCATAGCCGTGTGACTTTCCGCTTATTCTATAAGGACTCACCGGTTGGAACTTTTGTGCTCACCCTACATGAGTTGGCCGTGTGACTTCCAGTTGGTTGTAAAGGCTCACAAGTTCACAAATTGTACTCCTTTTCTCATTGGGTAATAGGAAGGCGCACCGAGAAGCGGTTGCGATGTTCCGGAGATATAAGTTTTTTTGCCAACCTCCGTTAACATCTCTTGTGTCAATTCTTGTAACTCTTCTATTTAAGGGAAACTTAATTCGAATATTTTTAGATCCAAAACGAACTTGTTTCCAATTAATCAACATTTATTAACCTCTAGATAAGTTTATTACTCTATTAATTTTCCTCATGGCTATGTAAAATAAATAACAATTAAATTTTATCAAAGGAAAGATATATTCTTTTGGGTACTTATTATGAAATATAAATTTTTAAAATATGTACGTCCCCTGCGTTGCTAATGTACTAATTGTATTTTGGAAACCAATATACATCAAAATATTGATGTACATTAAATTTGTTAAACATTAATTAATCAGACATTAGGGAAACAATATCCGGTCATTGTCTCGGCTAACCTTCAACACTGGAGATCTCCAGTTTGTACATTTTCCAATTGTTCCGCCTATATCAAGGAGATGGAAACAACATCCTATCTTGCTCCGAAATAGTTACATCAATTAGTGCCAAGCAAAAAGAATGATGCATTATGTTTCCAAAAAGTATAATTAGTACAAATGAATGGGCATTGGGCAAGAATTAGTCTTGAATTAATGAATTCAGGGTGAGCCAGAAAAGTTGGGTAAAAATATTAAAAGCGTGATTTTTGCTTCATACACTGCACAAACAATAGAGTCAAAACAGGGTTTATATAACTCTTGTACTGCATGATGCAAAAACTGCACTGCCAGTATCTTTATCCAGAAAATTTTATATCCTGAATCAATGTTCTTTTTTTTTTAAATAACACGTCTAAGATTAATGTAAACTTGATATCCTGAATTAATGATTAATTAGGAGTACTGGGGACGGGAGAGGATTGACCTGGTTAAAGGAACGAAAGAGGAAAAAGGGAAGAAAGTTGGGCCGAACAGTCGCCATTGGGCCGAGTTAAAATGAGAAATAATGAACAGGATGGTTCGCCACTTGTCAGGTGCAATGATGTGGTAGATGTGCCTTAAGTTTCGGATAGAAGATTAAGATCCGAACAAAAGAAGGCTAAAGGAGATGATTTTAATTTGCGATAAAGAACCGGTGTTCGGCATGATTAAGCTGTTAAGAAAGCTAAAGAAAACGAATTAAGTCTTAAGGAGGCTTAATCCCTTGTTGCCGAATGACCCCTTAAATACTGTAATTACTTTTGAAGGAACTAGCTATAAATTTGTTAGCTATATTAGTAATTATTTTTATTACTGCTAATTCTTAGTAGAAAAACTTAGTTTATTTGTATGACATTTTATTTTCAGTTTTGGCTCAATTAAACTAAGGTATGAAATCCTAGATGCGTGACCTTATCTATGTTATAAATTACATGAAGGAATTAATTTGTTCGTTGATTCCTGTGCGCTCTTCTTTCCAAGTGGAAATGAATATTTTGAATTAGATAATTTATTTTAACTCTTTAGGCTTTTGGCTCTAAATTAGATGTCATGTGCATTGTCATGCGCGGCCATAGATAAATATTGTAATACCACGTACTGAAAATACTATATTAATTAAGGTACAATTAAAATTCATTTAGCAACCTTTCTTCATTTCGTATTTAAATAGCTTAATTTAATGAGAATACAAACTAGGAATCTTGAATATATTCTGGTTGATATTTCATTTTACTAAATTGATATTAATTTAGATGTAGCAATCCAATCAATTTTCTGTAGACCATAGCTTATTAATTAATTCTCAGCCCAATCCAAGTTCTGCAGCCCATATTATTTCCTTAATTAACTTTCAAACTATAACTACCTCCCTGTCAAACCACGCACCCCTCTGATTAACTCGCAACCCCCAGTTCGCTCCTATTCCCTTTGATACGCTTTCTTTTTAAAAAACCGTTCTTCCATATATAAATAAAAGAGAGACCGATCTCTCTCCTCTGTGCTACTCTAGTCCGCTCCTCCCCCAAAGCACACTCTAGATCTCTCTTATTTTCTGCACAATTGTCAAAAACGGGTTGAAGTCTCCTCTTTGGGTTGACAAAATTCTGCATTAAGGTACTACAAAAATCATGTTATCTTGTCTTATTCTCACATGGCTTTACTTATTCATATCATATCAACTTCTATTATCTTTTACAATATCTTTCGCTGTTTTTCCAAAATGATATCTTACTATTATCTCTATCTATATATTATTATATCAGCAAAAGATAAATCTACTATTTTTAATATACGCTTTATCTCTGTTGGCATATATTGTTTTGAAACTTACCAGCACGCTATGAATTTATCTCACTATTCATTATAGTATCATATTGTCTGATACTACATATATATTCCAAGATCCAACAAATATTATACTTAATTAAACTATAGCAACATCAAAATATACCGAAATCCGTATAAATTGTTAGTAATGAATTTCATTCTTTAAATCATCCTAAATATTAGTACGAATGAATTTTGAAAATAATAAAATCTGGAATTTTTATTTTAATTAATAATAAGTAAATTAGAATCTGAAAATCTTCTTTATTAATAAATATATTTATATATATTATAATCTGAAATTTTTGGTTTATTTATAATAAACTCTTTAGTTATTTTAGAACTAAAATTATTCTTTTTATATATAACCAGATATTCAATTGTGATCATATAATTGAATATATAATCTATTACATCTCAGTAAGTTCAAACATTATTAATTAAAGGTATGCTTATGTTTTAGACTTTTCAGTATAATAACGACGTAAGAGACGATCAAGGAATTACTCAAATATCAGGTGCGGGTTTCCTGGACTTTGTAAAATTATTACTTATCGTTTTGTGTGCATTTATTTTTCATATAGTTGAATTATGCATGTTGAATTCGAACAACCATTTGACTTTGTTAGAAAACATTAAGATAGGATTATTCGTTTGATCAAAGGACTAGGACGTGCGTGCTGTGCTAAATGAATGAACGTGACATGAACAGATAATTAAAGTGAACAGGGGCCGATATGCTTGCGTATCGGGATGTATACATTGGGTCCGGTGTTCGACTAGACCCCTCGTTAACGTGACTGTAGGCGAAAGCGGTCCTGTCACGGATGTGATTGTAGGCTGATGCGGTCCTGTCACGGACGTGATTGTAGGCTGATGCGGTCCTATCATGGACGTGATTGTAGGCGAAAGCGGTCCTTTCACGGACGTGATTGTAGGCGGAAGCGGTCCTATCACGGATGTGGTTGTAGGCGGAAGCGGTCCTATCACAGTCAAGATCTAGCGGAATATGAATTCGCCGTCTAGTGAGACAAATGAAATGGATTAACTAAAACTTAAAAGTGAATAACGGTTTAAATATGTATGATTGCATTGCATTAGAGATACTTGTGCATTTATTTTATCATATTTTATCTTATATCATATTTGTGAGAATTAAGTAGATTTTACAAACTCCGGGCTGGAACTGAATCCCGCACTGAGAGAATGTTCGAATCTCTCACCCGTTCCATATTTCTATGGGTTCCAGGTAATGATGAAAAGGCGCCAGAGGAAGGTCGTGAGTAGTAGCAAGCGGAAAGATCCATGTTAGATTAAATGCCATTTATGTTTGCTTTTATGTTGTGTGTTTATTTTCCAGAAAAATTGGTACATTTGAACAAGCATGGTTGTTATCGTATTCTAACCATGTCTGTCGTGACCACTGTTAGACTACTTTTGTTATTATTGTAAGACTCGATTTGTGAAATTAAATGTGGCATTTATGGATGTTATTGATAATGTATGTGATGTGTGTACGCCTTACGTAGCAATACGTGGCGGGTTGTCTCGGGGTGTGACAACTAAGTTGGTATCAGAGCCAGCACATACAATATCAATAATTAACCGCTGAGTGAGTGCGCGTTAAGGTCTTGTCTTTAGAATCGAGATATTACAATCTAAGTAGATATAATATTAGTTTACGTTGTAATAAACGTTAAGGTCTTGTTTTCAGAAATATAAGTGTAACAATTTATATACAAATATATATATATATATATATATATATATATATATATTATTTATTTATTTAATGTCCTACTATGTTAAGCGTACTCTCCATAACTCGAACATGGGTATGTACATGACTATAATATGAATTTCGTATTTGTTAAAAGTTATATATTTTCGTTAAAAAAGAAAAAGAAAAAAGAAATATATTTTTTTTTGTTCTTGATATGTTTACACCATGAGGTACTTTATTATATCGCAGCAAAATTATTTTAGTAGTGATTAGCATTGCTAAGGATAGAATAACAACATAATTTTAGTTAAGGTTTGATATATGCACCGAATTCTACTTGTTTGTAATCCAAATTACTATTGCTATTATTTTAGTTTATTTGGCAAAAAAAAAAACATATAGGAGATATTATAAACATAATAGATCATGAACATAGATATTATAAAATTTCTAGCGTGACGTATAGAAAATTTTGTAATTAGTATATATATGCTATTTTCCTATCTGATCGATTTTTTTTTTTAAGATTTCCTGTGCCATAACTGTAAGTTCTCTCGTCAATGTTTTTTGTAAAACATTTTTTTAATCTTCTGTTATAAAACTATAGAAATGGTGAGAGGACGCCCCAGAACCAGAATTAACGCTAACAACCGAGAAACTATCCCACGACGCCCTAGAACCGGAGCAAATGCTGACAACGACAGAGAACCCGTCCCACCTATTGCCGGTACCCAAGCTGGGGCCAATAACTTGCAGACCCTCTTACAAGGTCTTGAGAGAGTCGCTCGGATTGCCATGGATGCAGAACATAGAAGGCCTCAAGAAGTAGATCCATTCTTCGAACTTTACCGCTCATTCAATTCTCTACATCCCCCAACGTTTGATGGAACAGGGGATTTCACAGTGGCTGAAAATTGGATCGCCAATATCAAGGACAAATTCCAAATTTTACGGGCCCCAGAGGAAAATAGAGTGGAATTAGCCACCCAACTTTTCGAAGGACATGCTCGATTCTGGTGGCAGGAAGAGAAACGTCAGACCACAAGACCTGTGAATTGGGTAAATTTCGAGAGACTATTTGAAGGAAGGTATATGGATATAAGGTCACGAGAACTACTTCGCCAGAAGTTCACTAGTCTTAAACATGGAAGCGATCTTGTGACAGAATACAATTCCAAATTCGAAAACCTAATGAGGTACGCTCCTGATATTGTCCAAGATGAATTCCGTCTGAGGCAACAATACCTTGGTGGTCTAAACCCTCGCCTTACCCAATTGATTGACATGCCAGGAATAGAAAAACTTGCTGACCTGATGTTTAGAGCTTCTACCGCTGAGTCATATGAGGCTCGCATCAACCAGAACAACGGCCCTCGAAACATCCGTCCGCGGGTTGATGAAAATCCCAGACCCGTCCAGCCAAGAAACAATGATCATCCCAACTATGGGGTAAATTGTGACCACTGCGGCAAAAATCATGCAACTTCTCAGTGTAGAGTCCTAAATGGTCTGTGCCATCGATGTAGTAAGCCGGGATACTTTGCTAGAGAGTGTCCGGAGCAGGTCATCCAAAACAAAGCAGTCCAGAACGGGAGTCTTAACCGAGGCTACACCACACAGCTGGCTTCGAGCGGTAACACTATTAACCGAGCACCTTTCAAAGGAGGATTAGGTGGCTACAACAAAATGAGAAAAGAAAACCATAGCGGCAATCGAGTAGGAGTGTATGCTCATCAATGCACCTGCGACTGTGCAAATATGGTTGAAAAAGTAGAGGAAGCAAACAGGAAAGAAGAGGCGGCAACAAAATTTATGGCAGGTAAAAAAAAAAAAAATATTATTATTATCTTAGTTTCCTTTTTATGGGCTCATAGACAACGGAGTTATTCATTTAGTATCACCTACGAAGTGGGTTCACAAAGTGACAATTAAAGACTGCGTTGATTGGGATCAACTCATTTTAAGCAGGCAAGACACCGCTCGCGACCGATATAAAAAGTACACGAAAATCCGGAGACAACCCCTAGGATTTAAGGCAGGAGAGCTTGTGTGGCTAAATGTGTCTCCACAGTTAATTCTAGATATGTAGAATCTTTAGAGAAGTTAAAGCGCATAGAACCATTTACCTATAAGTTAGCACTACAACCAACCCGGATAAGGTACATCCAGTCTGCCACGTGTTGCAATTGTGACTATACATTCTAGACCAAGCCCACGTCATTGACCATTCCAAATATATATAAATTAAAATAATTTGATAATGTAATCAGAGTTGCGCAGCGGAAGCGTAGTAAAAGCATTTGCAATTTTTTGTTTGAATTTTGAGGACAAAATTTCTTTTTAGAGGGAGGGAGAATGTAACATTCAGTCACAATTTGTAAAAGTGATAACAATTTAATGTTTGAATTTTGAGGACAAAATTCTTTTTAAAGGGGGGAAAGATGTAACACCACGTAACTTGAGAGAATAGACGTGAAAAACAACTCAACCAGAGAAGCAACATGGGAGCTAGAGCACACTATATGCACAAAATATCCAGACTTGTTTGAAGCATCAAACGACAATGTTGTTCAGGGGACTGAACAAGATTCTTAAGAGGGAGAGGATGTAATACCACGTACTGAAAATACTATATTAATTAAGGTACAATTAAAATTCATTTAGCAACCTTTCTTCATTTCGTATTTAAATAGCTTATTTTAATGAGAATACAAACTAGGAATCTTGAATATATTCTGGTTGATATTTCATTTTACTAAATTGATATTAATTTAGATGTAGCAATCCAATCAATTTTCTGTAGACCATAGCTTATTAATTAATTCTCAGCCCAATCCAAGTTCTGCAGCCCATATTATTTCCTTAATTAACTTTCAAACTATAACTACCTCCCTGTCAAACCACGCACCCCTCTGATTAACTCGCAACCCCCAGTTCGCTCCTATTCCCTTTGATACGCTTTCTTTTTAAAAAACCGTTCTTCCATATATAAATAAAAGAGAGACCGATCTCTCTCCTCTGTGCTACTCTAGTCCGCTCCTCCCCCAAAGCACACTCTAGATCTCTCTTATTTTCTGCACAATTGTCAAAAACGGGTTGAAGTCTCCTCTTTGGGTTGACAAAATTCTGCATTAAGGTACTACAAAAATCATGTTATCTTGTCTTATTCTCACATGGCTTTACTTATTCATATCATATCAACTTCTATTATCTTTTACAATATCTTTCGCTGTTTTTCCAAAAATGATATCTTACTATATTATCTCTATCTATATATTATTATATCAGCAAAAGATAAATCTACTATTTTTAATATACGCTTTATCTCTGTTGGCATATATTGTTTGGAAACTTACCAGCACGCTATGAATTTATCTCACTATTCATTATAGTATCATATTGTCTGATACTACATATATATTCCAAGATCCAACAAATATTATACTTAATTAAACTATAGCAACATCAAAATATACCGAAATCCATATAAATTGTTAGTAATGAATTTCATTCTTTAAATCATCCTAAATATTAGTACGAATGAATTTTGAAAATAATAAAATCTGGAATTTTTATTTTAATTAATAATAAGTAAATTAAAATCTGAAAATCTTCTTTATTAATAAATATATTTATATATATTATAATCTGAAATTTTTGGTTTATTTATAATAAACTCTTTAGTTATTTTAGAACTAAAATTATTCTTTTTATATATAACCAGATATTCAATTGTGATCATATAATTGAATATATAATCTATTACATCTGAGTAAGTTCAAACATTATTAATTAAAGGTATGCTTATGTTTTAGACTTTTCAGTATAATAACGACGTAAGAGACGATCAAGGAATTACTCAAATATCAGGTGCGGGTTTTCTGGACTTTGTAAAATTATTACTTATCTTTTTGTGTGCATTTATTTTTCATATAGTTGAATTTTGCATGTTGGATTCGAACAACCATTTGACTTTGTTAGAAAACATTAAGATAGGATTATTCGTTTGATCAAAGGACTATGACGTGCGTGCTGTGCTAAATGAATGAACGTGACATGAACAGATAATTAAAGTGAACAGGGGCCGATATGCTTGCGTATCGGGATGTATACATTGGGTCTGGTGTTCGACTAGACCCCTCGTTAACGTGACTGTAGGCGAAAGCGGTCCTGTCACGGATGTGATTGTAGGCTGATGCGGTCCTGTCACGGACGTGATTGTAGGCTGATGCGGTCCTATCATGGACGTGATTGTAGGCGAAAGCGGTCCTGTCACGGACGTGATTGTAGGCGGAAGCGGTCCTATCACAGTCAAGATCTAGCGGAATATGAATTCGCCGTCTAGTGAGACAAATGAAATGGATTAACTAAAACTTAAAAGTGAATAATGGTTTAAATATGTATGATTGCATTTCATTAGAGATACTTGTGCATTTATTTTATCATATTTTATCTTATATCATATTTGTGAGAATTAAGTAGATTTTACAAACTCCGGGCTGGAACTGAATCCCGCACTGAGAGAATGTTCGAATCTCTCACCCGTTCCATATTTCTATGGGTTCCAGGTAATGATGAAAAGGCGCCAGAGGAAGGTCGTGAGTAGTAGCAAGTGGAAAGATCCATGTTAGATTAAATGCCATTTATGTTTGCTTTTATGTTGTGTGTTTATTTTCCAGAAAAATTGGTACATTTGAACAAGCATGGTCGTTATCGTATTCTAACCATGTCTGTCGTGACCACTGTTAGACTACTTTTGTTATTATTGTAAGACTCGATTTGTGAAATTAAATGTGGCATTTATGGATGTTATTGATAATGTATGTGATGTGTGTACGCCTTACGTAGCAATACGTGGCGGGTTGTCACGGGGTGTGACAAATATGATGATAGCAAAAGGTTGATATTTTATTTGAGATTGGGGAATATAGAATGACAGGTTGATTTGTTTTATATATGTGCTTATCATATTTACATTGTATGTTTATTATGTGATGATATTTAAGGTTACCATCTAGTATTGGAATATCTATAGGGAATTAAAAAAATTCATAAAATTTATCAAGTGAGAAACGTAAGAATCAGCGGAATGTATTACAAATCAAGCCTAGAAGGAATAATCAGAAATGAATAATTGTCTGACAAGCAGCACTTCCTAAGAGAACGAACGAACGATCCTTTGTTACAATATTTTTGTGTCTGATCTAATTACGCCAAAGCAGCTGAAGTTACATTCAAATGAAAAAGTAATACCATTATTTTCTTAATTTACTGTTTATATATGGCGCACTCTATCGATATCATGGGTTCTATTTCATAAGTTCAATCATGTTCTTTCCATTAAGCTTGTGGGAGTAAACGAGCTTCGCATACTCTTGCATACTCAGTGATTTGAATAGCGGCGGTTCTTTGTCTACAATCTTTGCAAGTGATTTCCCGAAAATGGGACTATGAAAAGCAGCTACAGATATCCTCTCCACAGTGATTAACATAGTTAGTTACCAATTAACAAGCTCAACAGGAAAAAGGAAAAAATAAAACCTACTACACAGTGCACCTATATACTAATCTAAAGAAGAAACCAAGGAGCAATTTAAATGCTCTATAAAAATACCCAGTAAAATATGTCCTCTTTACATCTATCTTGCCAACCTGAAAGAAGTTACTAATTAATTTGATCAAAAGATATATAGGACAGGCAAAGAACGAATTTTCTTTAAATATCTCGTCAAAAGCGAATAATTGAGACGAGATGCTGGATTTGCTTAATCTAGTGATAGCCTCCTCAGCTAAACAGTGCTGCCTTTTGAGCATCCTCTATATGACCCAACAAATGACTACTTGGTACCCTAGCACCTGTACACAAAATCAAAGGAAAATACAGTCAGCAGCCTACATCCATGAGAAATTACCAAAATATAAGCTTTAATAATCTCAAAAATTTAATACAGTTCATCAACTGAATCAAATTATACAAGCAATGAAAAAACAATAGAAAAATCAAACTCATTTCTCAATGCTCTTATCTCTACTGAGAAAGATCAATAAACAAAATGTTTAAATATTAAAATTCATTGAACCAACTTTAGCACAATTACATTAATTGGAACATCTACAACAGGTGCATTAGAGAAGGTATTGTTGAGCTAAAGAGTATTGCTAGAAGTGATAGGTCTTTAATATGAATAAAGTTTGTTGAACTTATAAATGTATTGCCCAGTATTAACATAGAAGAACCAAAAGCACAAATATTTTTTGTCAGTTCTGAGTTAGAAATTGGAATTACCAGTAGCATAATAGGTGATCATTAAGGACCATAGAGCAATCACATCACCATGAACCATATAGAGAAGGTCGATATTTAGATCCCTTGAAAGAGGTAGTCTATGTAATTGAACCCCAGTGGAATGAATTAGTACCAATTACTGCTCCTTGTATCAGTTACAAGTGGAATCACTCAGTACCTGTTGTTATAATTGTCATTATCAAATAATAATTATGAAATCTAGAGGGACACCTACTAAAAAGAGTAATAAATAATGATTATGACCCACAATCATGTGAGGCATCTAGGTTTAATTGCAATTAAGGGTATGTGCTTCTTTTATAATTTTTGGGTACAAGGGAGACTGCGCTGCATCTGTTATTTACATGTCCTTATGCCAAAGCGGTATGGGCTACAATAACAACCTTGTTACGAAAGAAAATCATGGTACCGACCGACTCGGTACAGAACACGTGGTTAGATTCCTGGAAAGCTGCGAGGCCAAGGAGAGAATGGAAGCGTAACACCTGGGCTGCATACTTCCTGTGCACAGTCTGGCACATACGGAAACACCGTTATTCGGGAACAAAACACACGCTAAGACACCAAACTCGGAGGATTTTCTTCCTTTAAAGGTTATTGGTACCATCCCTTCAGCTTTGATGAATCCCAGACCTAGTCAGGTAGTATCTGTAAATATGATTATTTATCTTTAAGTTAAAACAATTATTTGAGTTAGCATGTCGATCGATTTATAATCTTATTTCTGAAAATATTTCCTAATCTTATACAAGAATTATGAATTTTTATACCAAGTACTGACTAAACAGAAGCATGCTTTAGCTGGTATGATATATACTAAATTGCAAAGTCAAAATTTGATTATCCAGCCATCAATTATGAAATTCCATTAGTCTTCTGGAATACTTGTTACACTTATTGGAATTTATGTTCTTAAATTAGTGTATTTGGTATCAAAAAAAGGAAAAAAAGAAAAAGAAAAAAGATAGCATATAAATCACATTTTGCATTTGATATAGTCCAATGTAACTTATTTTCTTTTGACTGGTGGATTTTAGGAAAACTACACAGAGGTCCCTCCAAGCCCGTCATCGGTTTCTAGTAGCTCTCATAATGAATTTTAAAGGGGCGATAATCCAAGCCCAGTTTCTCCATTGGAGGTTTCCGCTCATGCTTCCAGGAAATCTTTGGGAGATATAAGCTTTCCAATTTCAGGTACAGAAAATGTGAATACTCTTTTCAATCTAAATTTGAGTTGGGATTTTTGGCTATGAATTTAACAAGGGCTAACTTTCAAGTAGTCTAATTTCAATTAAATTATCCCCATATCAACCCGATTAATGTTCTCTTTTTACAATGTCTCGAGTAAACTTGAGATACGATAAACAAAATTGGGAATCTTTCCTTGGATCTTATCTGTGAAGGAGAATATACAAATTAATTGAAAATGAACCTTGAACAGTCCATATCACACATCGACAGTGGTAGAGAAATAAACCCTAAACCAAATTAAGTTGAAAATTAACATACAACAAAAAGAACAAAACCCTAAACCAAATCTACGTACCAGTGTGTCTTAGAGGGTGCTTGGTTTGCTTGAGATTTTCTCCGACGGATGCGGTTTGCTATTCAATTGAGCTGCCGCAGTGGTGAGACAAGAGAGAAGTTTCTCCGAGATAGGGTTGAGAGGATTTGCTTTGGGAGTTTCAGCAATGTTTACATAGAGGGTTAAGAGGAGAGGGTTGGATCCGGTTGAGAGGTCGGAAGTTAGTGCGGTGACGATTGGGGTTCTTCTTTGCTTAGAGAGTAAAGAGGGGAGGAACTTACGAGGAGAGGGTTTAGTCGATTTGGTTTTCAAAAAGAAAAACAACCAAGTCCCAGAGAGTTTACATAGGGGGTTCTCTGTATCACATTTACAAATATATCTACCCATGAATCTATATCCCCTGAGGTAACATAATAATTTTAGTTAGATCGGGACCGTATGATCAGAGTTAGCACGATTATTAAAAGAGATAGATGATTGCATCTAGTGCAGATCAAATCAGAAATATTATGTCGCCTCAACGAAATGGACCTCATTGCTAACAGCCCCTATAATGGAGACATCCATTGGTAATCCTGACTCTTCATCAACCATCAGACGACTCGTATTAACAAATGATGAAATTGGTGAATTTTGTACAGACAATAATATGATAAAATTCTAAAAAAATATTTTCTACATTTTTACATACCATGTGACCAAATAATTCTTGTAATTGTTAATTTTATATAATTTCATCATTATTTTTGCCTCTTAAAATTGAGCCAACAATTACGGACCATTCATTTTCACATGAGCGATCGACGGTCGATCCGCAATAAATTACTTCCAAATTACTTTTAAAATGATCAAGAGAAAACATTGAATTATATGAACCAAAAAAATCTAAACTTTATTTATGTCGAAGCTTCAATCCAATGCGAAGTGTTTGTGACCCTATGATGTTTGTATATTCCATGAGCTTGATGGATAGGTAAATGAACATAAAATTTCATCAAACTTCACTGGAATGATTTTAATAAGATACTCTTCAATTTTAACGGTTCCGATCGACCATCAGACGACGTATACTTGTGGGTCTTCATTAACACACATTGCGAGAGTTCATGTGCTATTTTCACCTACGATGGATATGCGTCGTTGATGCAAAATAGATGTAATGTTGTACAATTTCATTTGTCAAAATCATTTAAAGTTTGCAATACAAATATTCTAACATTGTGTTATCGCATAAATTTTATTAATATCATTTCCAATTAAATTATGTTATTAAAATAATGTTGAACTAGTTTATTATCAGCTTAATTATCACTAGACATGTAAATTACTAATCATACATACTAAAGAGAATTTGTTCATTATAATAACTATTCAATTTTTTTACGATGACACTGAATTTGATGTTTATGTTGTATTAGATTTTTCATCCCATCATTAACAAACAATTAGACACTATACCATATGTAATTTTAATCCTATTCAATTAATTACAACAATAAAATACTAATACATCTAAAAATCCGAATTAAAATAATAAACATAATTATTAAAAATCTTACAAAATTTACATATTGAAGAAATTATAATTCTTAAATCAATTCAACTCTAATAAATTAGTGTTAAAGTTACAAGTGAAATTAATTCCACTTCCCTCTCATTTTTCTCGCACAGTGAGTGAAGTTTGGGTCTGTTATCTGGACAGAGCATTTAAGACCCGATACAATGCACGACCTATAGATTGAAAAGAGCGTTCAATGTGTTCATTACTCTGCACGAAGCTAAAACTGCTCTGTTAATGATTGATCTCCCCAAATTTAGTTTCCCCCCATCGCACTCAGAGAAGTTTTAGTTACCCCCATTTTTCCACAGAACATCAAGGCGCCACCTTCTCCCTCCCAAAATTTCATTTCCCCCCAGACCACTTTTCGTTTCCCCCCAAAACCCTACCCCACCGCTCTCTATCTCTCTCACTCTCTATGCTCCAACCTAAGTTAATAACCCTGAATCTGGCGCCGTCTCCTAGTGAGTCTCTCTCCCCCAAAACCCTACAACCATTTCGAGTCTTGCATCTCTTACTGGAGTATTGTAGCTTCATCCATGGTTAAAGAGACGAACTCTAATGGGAATCATAACACGATACAGTCCTTAATTTAGCATAATCCGCACTTTCTCGCTTCTTTGTTTTTAGGTAAACATTTCCCTCTTATTTTGTTTTCGATTTGTATGTTAAGGTTTTCCCTTTTGTTCTCATACAGGAAAGACGATATTAGTGAGAGGCATCTTACTGGAGGACTCATTGTCGAAGAAGGTTTAACTTTAATTTCTTCTATGCCGAGTAGGTTGTTTGCTGAAATACTTAATTTCTTCTAAATTTTTTCTTTCCAAACAAGAGTAGAGGTTAATTTTTATTCTAAAACTACTAATTTTGGAGAGCTAGATGCTAATTGTGATGTTTTATTTTCTTTCAATCTAAAGATCAAGACTCCAGAACAAATTGAAAGAACGAGAGAAGTATGCCGGTGAGTTCTGTTTTACTTGAACAGCTCCCTATCATTGGATATTTTCATAATAGTAAACACAAACATTAATATGTTATTTCCCCTCTAATAACTGAATATATTTCATGGGAGGTGCTAGATGCAGCAGCGAGTATAAATCGGCCCAAAATTACAACTAATGAAATTGATCAAGTGGTTTCATGACGCGACTATTGCTGCTGGTATTTGTGATCTTTTTTTATAGGACCTTTTAATTTATCATTTTGTTTGTTTGTTGAATGTATGAAAGGGATAATTTGTGAAGTGTAAGATTTGAGTTCTTACTTAAACATAGTCCCAACCTTGTTAGTATGCTGTTTTTATAAGCAGTACCAACCTTGTTGTTGTACAGTTATTGTCCAAACGTAATTTGTTGCACTGGTATCGACAAAGAGAGGGTGCACCAATTTGCAGGGGCAGTTCGAAGCAGCAAACCGTATGTGCTGGTCACTAGCATATTAATGCCATTGATGACCGCCTATTGCATGCCAAATGGGGAATGTGATCGATCCTTCTTTCTTTTATTTTTCCTGAAAAAGAATCTCATTTTTGAACTGCTTGTTTGCATGGAGAACTGGAAACATATGATGCATTTTTGTACAATTGTACTCCACAAAGTAATATAACTGATGCTTGGATGGGTTTTATGAGATGTCTGGCAGGTTGCTTCTGCTTGCAAATCTAAGCAACATTGACTAGTGTACTTTCTAGTGACTGCTGCCTTAATGTTTTAATTTTATAATACCATGATACCCAAGCTTTTCCAGCAACTGCTGGTGTTACAGTACTTAGGCATTGGGCATTTAGTTATTGTCGTTTAATCATATTACAAAGTTTCTGTTGACCTAACTTGTTACACGGCAGTTCAGTTCGTCCTTCCTTGAGGGCATCTCTCAATATGTCGATCCAAAATTGCCGTTCATATCTCTGAGTAAAGGTTTGGAGTTGAATACATTGCGGATGATGTCCCAAGTTATTCCCAAGGCGCTAGGGAATCCACGTCAGCCGTTTGTTGTTCTTTCTGGCCCATCCTTTGCTGTTGAATTGATGAACAAACTACCCGCAGGTTCGTTTTGTCATACTTCTGGTCCATTTATTTCACAAGGAGCAACTCACTAACTAGTTTTTAATGTAATAATATTGTCATGTGGGTATAACAATGTAGCAATGGTGGTGGCATCAAAAGACAAGAAGTTAGCAAGTGCAGCTCAGCAACTTCTAGCTTCTCCTCATCTCAGGATTAGCACGTCAAGGTATATATTTTTTTTTATTCTATTTTGTTTAAAAACCACATCTTTCTCTGACAAATAGTTGAGGTGCTTTATTAAATAGGATGTTTTTGGGTAAGAGTGACTTTGAAAAGTAATTTTTTTTCTTCTCATTTAATGGTAGAAGCACATCAGATTGTCCCCTCGGTGAATTATTACACTTGAAAAGAAGAAAATCATAAAAAAAAAATTGATGTTGGGCCTAACTGAGTTGGTTTAGCTGACCTTGTTGTGTCTTTGATTGTATTTGTAACTGTTGTGATATATCAGTGATGTCAAAGGAGTAGAGATTGCCGGTGCCTTAAAAAATGTGCTAGCGAATGCGCAATCTGGACAAGAGGTGGCAACGTGTCAAATCGCACTCAACCAATGGTTTGGGAAAGAAAATGAGAACAACCGGCCTTTCTAGTGCAGGGTTTGTCAACCTTAATCACAGAAAAGAATTGAAGCTTAAAATGGTGGCCCTTTTTGTAAATTTTTGGTGATGGATCATGCATATATTTTTGGTATAGAAACATGTTATTTATAGTTTTGTGGTTGCAATCCTTTTGGTCTTATGTTGTCATGCATGCTTGAATTTACTATGTTGATAAATGATAATTAAAATGCAATTCTCCATGTTTTATTGTGTTGTTGTTCTTATTATATTTCAATGGCAAATGGCAAATATAAAAGATTTCTTAGTTGTCACTGAGTTGGTACCAAATTGGTACCGGTACCAGATTGGTACGAGGAGGATTATAGAAATTGGGCGTGCTGAAATTTTGCTGGAATGTCACTTTTTTCCATCGGAATATACATACAAATATGGGTACCACATTGCATGAAAAAGGTTCAAATGATATCCTTGCAAATAACCTGGTGGGGCCCACCTTCATTACCCTTGCAAATAAACAGGGGGCCCCACCTTCTCTGCCCTTGTAATTGTTTAGTTCACTTGCCTTGCAATAAATCGTGTGGGACCCACGTTCTTCAACCTTGCAAATACTAAGATGGGGCCCACGTTATTTATCCTTGCAAATACTCCCTGCAGGTGCCAAATCTCAGACTTTTAGCAAGAGTAGTTATTACAAGAGTAGTCTCTTGTAACAATATTGGAAAAAGTTATTGCAAGGGTAGCCCTTGTAACAAGTCAAAATTCGAATATTTGCATGGAGGCTTGTTCCAAGGGTAGTTTTTACAAGGGTAGCCCTTGTAAAAAGACTTTTTCGAGCTTGTTGCAAGGGTGAGCTCTTGCAACAACCGAAATTTTGCCCTTGTAAGAAGTCCAAATTCTAGTAGTGTAAGGATGTCATGCACAAATGAGGCATTAAAAGCATGAGAAATGTGTTTCCTAACACGACTCCATTTTTTTAGTTTGTATCCTCTGAGTTAACTTAAATTTTGAGTTAAGATCTGGACCGTCCAATTAAAATCCACACAAATATTAAAGGACCTGTGCATTACAGGCGTAGGCCGGATTGGCTTGAATTCTGATCTTAAGGTCCAAAAATTAACTCAAATGGTACAGTGATGAAGAGGATGTGGATTCCTTTTTTGTATACATTTAATTTTTGCAATTTGAAGAGAAGGACAATTTTGGCATTCTTTTTAAATTAATATTAATCTAACTTGAAATTAATTAAGTTGAAAATTGTGGATATTTTATAAAAAACCGTTATTTAAATGGGCGAATTTGTAAATTTTTATTGGAAGATATCTAAAACTAGAATATAAATGGGGATATAAATAGAATTCTCTTTTGAGTGTTACCTAAAGTGGGAGGTTGATTCGGCCAGTGTTTAAAATTGCGAAAATGAGGGGGCTGAGTGAAAAGAAAGAGCATGTCTGCCTAGTCTAACTTTTGTTCCTTAGAGAGAACAAATGTTTGGCCGTAGAATTGAATGGATGTCTCCATTTGTGGTTTAATACATCTGATAAATCGAGCACATGCTCAATGTGAAAAATAAAGGCTTTTTTTTTTTTTTTTTTTTTAGGGGGTGAAAAATAAAGTTGATAGACCTATCAGGATTCAGGAGACTTTTAATCCCTACGGCCGAGACCGAGAATGAATATTTGAATAAACAAAAAATGCACCTTATCAAAAAGAATTTTGGAGCCTTTCAGTTCCGGTCCTTGGTTTTATGCGGCAGACCCGAGTTACCTCCATATGGCTTACTGCATATGTGTCTCATCTACTTCCTAAAAAATAAAAAAAATGGGACAACTTCAACGTATACTCTTCAAAAATCTCAAAATTATACCCTTCAAAAAGAAAAAGAAATAAATTTTCCCAAGAATGTTACCAATGTCAATGCTTCAATTCTGTCCAACGGTGCCAATTTTTTATTCATATTTAAATTAATAAATTCACATTGTTAAAAGTATTTTATATCATCTGAATTTCATCCATATACCAAAAATCATGACATTTTGACATTATTTCGATAGCCATCAAATAAAGGGGTTAAATCAACAAGATTAAGTTCATTGATTTTGTTAGTATAAGATGATAGTTCAAATTAATGCATCATATCTTTCATAACTTATCGTGTCTCATATTCTTAATCTCTGTCTCATATCTTTCAAATGCATCATATCAATTCGAACCGATCACGATGATCTCTATATTAAAATGTGTTTGCAGATCAAATTTTTTTTTTTGGAACTTTTTTAATATTTTTTTGGGATGCCTTAGAAATCAAGCCAGAAGTTCATATGAGAACAATCCTTTATTACATATCACGTGTGTGATCTAAATCACACCAAGCCAGAAGTTGCATTAAAATGAAAAAGTCAATACCATTATTTTCTTATTTACTGTTTATGGCACACTCTATCATGGATTTAATTTCATAAGTTCAATTATGCTCTTTCCATTTAGCTTTTGGGAGAAAACGAGCTTCGCATACTCTTGCATACTCCGTGATTTGAATAGCGGCGTTTCTTTGTCTACAATCTCTGCAAGCGGACCCACTGTTTTCCCTAAAATGGGACTATGGAAAGCAGCTATAGAAATCCTCTCCTCTTTTGCATTTATAACAGCCTTGTGCTCTATGCTTTTGTATCTTCCATTTGTTAATATCTATACAAAAACTCATGGTTATTTAGAAAAAGATTTCAATACCAATATATATATATAGCCCATCAAAGCATCACTGATCATAGGCAATTAAAATTACCTCGAGGATATCACCGATGTTGACAACAAGAGCACCGGAAAGTGGCATTACAGGAAACCATTTACCATTTCTTCTGATTTGCAGTCCTGCAACTGGACTTACTTGTAAGAGAAGAGTCAATCCAGCGGCATCTGAGTGTGGCGTAAGACCCACCACCTTATCATGAGCATTTGCACACGGTGGATAATAATTCATTCGTACAGTTTGTGATTTAAACAGCAGTTCGGATATTTTCTCCCGGTTTATGTCCAAGTTTGTAGCAATGAAGCCTAAAATACAATGTGCTACCTTTTGGAGCTCACTTGAGTAGCTCTCCAGTGAATCCCTTTCCACAGAAAATAAATATAAACAAAAACAAAAATATCATTTTCACATGTACATTGCCCAATTTTCAAGAACTATATATCCTATTTTGGAGAGTATATATGGCTACATTCATTGCCTAATTCATCCTTTCATGGGACTATTTGTACTCACCTAACAATGTTGAATCTATATTTTAAATTGATTAAGTTCGAAATTGGAGATATTTTTATAAGAAATTGTTTTTTCAGATGGAAAATATCAAATTTTATAACTTTTATTGGAAAATAGTAAAATACCAAAAACTAGAATTTAAATGGGTATATAACTAATTTAACTTTTTTGAGTTGAGTGTTACCTAAAAGTGGGAGGTTGAGCCGGCCAGTGTTTAAAATTGCGAAAATGAGGGGGCTGAGTGAAAAGAATGAGAATGTCTGCCCAGTCTAGCTTTTGTTCCTCAGAGTGAACGAATGCTTGGCCATAGCCTTCTAAATCTCCTGGAAGCTGAGCCACCTCTTCCTTCTTTTCCAAGGGAAGACCAAAGAATCCCTTTATGTTATCCTTCATTTCCTCTATCACCTTCTCTGGTACCCCATGATTCACTAGCTGTTTGATTCATACATGGCAGAGACTAAATTAATTATATAAACATTGTTTTTAACTTTTTATCCTAGAGCCAAAATTGGCCTAATCTACTAATAATATGTGGATTGCAAACTTGCAACCCTTTTGCTTGATTATTATACTGTAATGGTGAGGTTTGTGCAGATATGAAACTGGTGTATGCTAGCTGGATGAGCTGAGGGTACGGGTGTAAACGGATTGGATACGTATGGATAGTTATCAACCCGTATCCTTATCTGTTATAATGTTTCGGATATGGATACAATTACCAATAGTCTCGGGTATAGCTGTACGGATACGGATACGAATGCGGATACAAATATAATTTGAATAATTAAAAATAAATTATTGATGTTCATTCTGATTAAATATAATTTATTACACTGATAACATCTAAATATAGTTATTCAATATAATACAATTATTACAAAATATGGAGAGAAAAAAAATATCCAAAGGGGCATTAGTATTTAGAAGAAGCGGATATGAATACAATTATTACTCAGTGAAATAAGGGAGGGAAATGATGGCTATTTAGTACTTAGGAGAAATGCACCAGCGGAATATCACAGTATGAGTTTGATCTACTAGTAATGTAAAAGAAAAAAAAAATGGTGATCCGGAGCTCAAGAGACGAGAGTAATAGGCCAAAAGGAAAACGTAAAGAAGACACATGCATTTATATACTATAACATTTTCTCCAAATTATAGTTTCTCAATTAACTTGGCCCATATAGCTGGCCGAAACAGCAACCTAAAACCGGTTTATTATTCAAGAATGGACCAGCTAGCCCATTTAACCGGTTTATATTAAATAAAAAAATGTATACCAAATTATCCGGACCGGATATAAAATCGGATAATATTTGATCCGTGTGTATTATTTAGTTCTTCGATTTTTTATGTAACATTTAAAAATGCGGGGAATTTCACGTATACCCCTCAAAAACTTCATAATTACACATTTCTCCCTCTAAACTTCAAAAACTCACAGATTTACTCATTTATTGTCTTTTATATTAAAACTCATTCTAAATTTATAGAATATCCATTTTAATCTTTCTTAAAACATAAAATGCCCATGAAACTCAAATTTGAATCTGAAGGGTTCCCCTACCGTCCAATCCGCATACATTGCATTAATATATGTGCACATCGCTTCAATATCTGTGCTGTTCGCTTCAAGATTCGTGCTGACCTAGCGTGCACGGATCTTAAAGCAATTTTGACCCCCAGAAATCGCATTAAGATTTGTGTACGTCGCTTCAATATCCGTGTGTGTTGCTTTAAGATTCTTGCTGATCTTGGACACAGATCTTAAAGCAGTTCAGATGGTAGATGAACCCTTCAAATTCAAATTTGGGTCCGATGAGTTTTTTATGCTTTTAATAAAGGGTAAGATAGGTATTTTATAGATTTAGAATGAGTTTTAATATAGAAATAAATTGGATAAATTTGTGAGTTTTTGAAGTTTAGAGGGGAAAATACGTAATTTCAAAGTTCAGAAGGGGAATATGTAATTTTGAAGTTTTTCAGGGGTATACGTGAAATTCCCCTAAAAAATATTAAAATGATGGAGTTAACATCGCTTTGGAAAAAAATTAAAGTTACCAAGCACGCAGATAATATATGTGCACTATTTTTGGTACGTATGAGGGGTGCACAAATAATGTCTACGTGGACAAATGATTTTATTTTTTGAAAAATTCTCTTGAAGAAACTAAAAATTCTCTTGTTACCCTCTTGAAGAAACTAAAATTTTTGCATGAACGACTGGCGTCTTTAAAAATGAAAAAAATTATAAAAGAGTTTGAGTATGTTGACCTGAAAGAAACCCCATTCTTGACAAGCATGTTTGAGCTTGGAGGCCTCTTCTTCTCTGGACATCTCATCCAACAGTCTACTCATGTCTATTACTGGTATCTCTTTAGAGCTGTCACCTGAAAACATATCGTCACTGTTCATCTCTGGCCGGATGTACCTCTCCATGATCTCAGCCGTCAATTTCTTCTCATCAGCTGCGAGTGCTTGAACGTTTGGCGTCTTCATAGAGCCCCCCAAGTCTCTTGGCCTCTCCTTCAGTTCTGTTGTCTCCATTACTCTGCTTCTCTTATCTCACCTCTCTTAAATTGCTTTCGATACAAATGAATCTCTCTTATATATAATCATAAAACAATCAAACTGAAAGAGTAAATTTTCTGTGGCATGCCTACATTTACATGCCATGAATGGTGCTTTAACGTTTCGTAATCAGACAGCTGTTGTGGCTACTGCACTGTGGGTCCCACTCGAATTGCGTTAATTGGGTGACACAATGGGTCCCACAAGAAAAAAATTGACTATTATATATTATCTGACCAAGTATCCGATTCTGATAAATTTAGCACATGCTCAATGAGAAAAATAAAGTTGATGGACCTACCAGGAGACTTTTGATCCCTACAGCCGATATTTGTAGCCTTTCATTTCCGGTCCGTGGTATTATGCGGCAGACTCGAGTAACCTACATATGGCTTACCGTGTGTCTGATCTACTTACCAAAAAAAAAAAAGATAAAAAAGAGGCAATTTCATGTATACTCTTCAAAAAACTCAAAATTTGTACCCTTCAAAGAGAAAAAGAAAGAAATTATCCCAAGAAGATCAACGATCAATTCTGTCCAACAGTGCCAATCTTATTTATTCATATTTAAATTAATAAATTTAAATCGTTAAATATTTTATATCATCTCAATTTCATCCATACAAAAAATCATGAAAATTCAATGAAGGGGTTAAATCAACAAAATTAAGTTCATTGATTTTGTTAGCTCTCAATACAATTTGTATCCATTTAATATAAAATGATGGTTCAAATACATCATATCTTTCATGCCTTATTGTGCTTTATCTCTGTTTTGAAAGTTCAAACAGTCGAACTACTGCACTGTCCAAGACCGAGCACTACCTTACTTTGACCGGCCACCACCTTGAAACACCAATCTATGTATAACCCCCAATTTCATTGAACTATTAAATATTTTAGCCAAATTGAAGACATGATTTCACCAGAAATTCCAAATATACTATACTGTATTTTCTTTGGAGCCTCCTAAATAAATTTAGGGGTGAAAACGGAGAAGATACGGAGCGGATAGTGGTAAAATTATATCCATATATTTTCTAATTTTCTGAATACATATACATATTGGATATTAGACAGATATGGATGAATTGGTCAGATATTTATTAAATAAATATATAGAAATATAATTAAAAATACTAAAGTTTATAATATTTATCTAATTATAATTGTGAATACATAATTTTTCATAATATATATTAAACTATATGGAATATTTGCTATTGAAATACGGAAATTGAAACATAAAACTATATCAGTATCCATATCCACACGAATATTCAGATATCAAATATCCAAATCTAATTTTTCGAATATATATCGAATACGGATCAGATATTACCTATACCGTTTTCACTCCTGTTCCTAATCATGGAGAGTACGCATTTGTTGTCCATATATATTCTCAAATTCATGAAGGCATCAAGCTGTCATTATTTGATTTGAATAATCTAATCAGATCAAGTTGCTCAGATATCTTAATTATTCAGTAAAAGTATCTATATATGATTAAAATCTTTCCATTTTTATTGGATGGCTTGCAGTAGTAACGAATATTATAGTAACATAATTTGCATGTATTCGTGAATAAAACATTTTTTTGGTGTTTCTGAACCGAACGGCGAATTATTCGGCTGACCGAATTATTCGTGAGTAAAACGTGAATTACGAATTATTCGCGAATAAAACGCGAAAAAATGCATTTTTTTATTTGTTCTTTCTTTTTTGCTTCATAATTGTAAGACCGAATCATTCCCGAATAAGAGATGAGCTATTATATTTGGGAAGTAAAGAGAATATTTTAGTTCCTGCTTATATCTCTATTTTTAAAATTCAAACAGTCGATTCAAACTTCCCAACCTGACCAGTAGATAATAACACATCACGTCTAGCAAATTATTCCGATTACGTTCCATCATGTAGTCACATAGACACACATACATATATAATGATGACACATTAAGGTTTTTCAACGTTGTTTATATATTCTAATGCCATCACTATTCACTGTTCTAATCATTTTCATATGTCACTTTCCATAAAATTTCAAAATAATCCTTCTTTATTCACTGTTCTAATCATTGGTCATTGTTACTTTCGATCAAATTTCGAATGACCTTTCTTTCTTGTCTTAAAGCAAAGAGGAGATGCATCCAGCATACATACTTTATCATCTTGTCTTAAAGCAATACATTGAATCCAATATCAATGGGTGGAAGTCTCTGGGTTAATGCATACATAGTACTACAAGTTAAACGGTGACTAATTGTCAAACCGAAATATTTATTATTTTTTCTTGTTACTTCATTATTTTTATGTAATAGGAAGGGGAATTGAGATCCAATGAGGTACGAATCTTAAATGGAGTGTAAAGTGAAATCTGAACCGTATGATTGAAAGCTGCTTGTAGTGGATTATATCTTTAAGAATAAATCCAATGATTTGCTTGCTTGCCAGTAACGAAAGGAATCCGAATTATTTCACACGTAAAAGCAGTGATAGAGCTAGGGTGTTCAAACGGTTTGGTTTGTTTGGTTTTCAACTGAACTAAATTTTTTTGGTTTGAATAGATCGGTTCGGTTGAATTTTGAAATTATTTCGATTTAAATGGGTTGGTTCGGTTTAGACTTTTCAAAACCGATTAAACCGAACCAACCATATTATAATGGTTCAAGTATGGTTTATATTTTGTTTGGTTCAACCATTGCTTCATTTCTTCCATTTTGATATGGATATTGTAGAACCTCTACATAAATTGTGTGGAATTGAATAATGTGTGTAATGTTATCTGAATATTGATTTCTATGAAATTTAAATGTATTGGTTTATGTATTGATTTTTGAATTTTTGAAATTTAATCTCTCTTATTTGGTTCTACCGATCAAACCGAAATTTAATTCGGTTTAAATGGTTTGGTTCTTATTCGGTTGGTCATTTTAACTCGGTTGATTTGGTCTACCGATCGAACCGACTGTTTGAACACCCCTAGACAGAGCTAGACTTTCAAACTATGGAGGTAAAATTTAAATAAAGGTCAATCATATAAATTTTCAAGTTACTTATGAGGATCAATTTTACACTATTCATAACAATTTACTCTAATCTATATAGGAAATAATATATAAATATAAAAAAAATGGAGATCAATTAATTTACATTCATACTTAATCCTAGAATTTAATCTCTATCTCGCTCCACGACCGGATCCGCTTCTTCGACCGCTGTTGTTATAACCCGTAAATTTTAATCTAATTAATCAGACTAATAATCAAAATTTACAACTAATTAAAACTTTAGTTAATTAATTAACTAGAGTGAAGATTAAATAATCAAATTGATGATGTAGCTATTTTAAAATTTCTTATTTAATAAATTTGTATTTTTACAAGTCTTAGATTTAAATTTAAAACTAGACAAATTTGAATATACTTAATTAAACAAAATAATTAAACTATATTTAGATATGTTGTTAATCTAACGTGTAATTCGCAAAATGTTACAAATTAGATTATATTAATTTGTATATTCAATCAAATTAAGATTTATGAATTGTAAATCAATTTTGGTAAATGCGATTTCCTAATTAAGAATACAAACATTAATAACAATCGTAAATTAAATAATCATTTTAATAACAACGAAATTATAAGATTAATCAAGGAACAATCGAAAAGTTCGTATCAATTTTTAAACGCAAGTTTTATCAAATCCTTCCATTAGATATGACTGATTCATAGGATATCATTAAATATAAACTTCTTTTGATTTGGGAATACTCTCGACCGTTCAATCCTTTGCTGCACAAATCTCAAAGCAGCTCCCATCTTTTATTCTCTCCCATCCCTTCCCTTCTCTCTGTCGGTGAGCCATCTCTAAACCCCCTCCCCTTTTCTCTCCCCGCGCCCCCGCTCCTCACTCTCGCTGACCCCAGAACCCCACCCCCATTCACCCTCTCTCTTTGTTTCTCCTGGAGAAGAAAATGGAGCCGATGAAACTCTCTCCCACCCGCTCTTCCGCTGAAATTTTTGCCGCTGTCAGAGAGCCCGTACGAACGACGACTTTGCACACCCACAAGTACAGCGGCCACGAGGCTATAGTCGCGCTCTCTCTAGGTCCTCTGACTTCTCTCCCTCTTCTATATCTCATTTATTTCTCTATCTCTATGTCATTTTCTCTCTTGGATTTTGATTATTCCCAACTCAAACCCGTTAGGGTTTTCCTTGTGATTTCAGTGGCGAAGCTGCGCGCTTCTTGGCTTGGTGGTGCTCGGGATTAAGAAGAAGGCCGGACCCGAGGTCATAGAGCATCACAACATTGGTACCGACCACCACTCGTCAAACATTTGGAGAAAACAAATTTCGGTAATTCACAAATCCTCATTTAGTCGTCTATTTTTCTGTGTTGCCTTGTGATGACCCGAGTGCATCGACCCTTTTGACTTGAATGTGAAATGCTTCATATATTTTGTTAGTTATCGGGTTCTCGTATCTAATTTCATTTAGGTGTAGTTGTTAATTGCTTGGTTGTCTTTCGAATATGAAATCGAGTATTGAATTGAGCCATTGATATGTGAATTATCAAAAATTTCTTATGATTTTTCGTAAGAGTCGAACCCCCTTCTCTCTGTTGTAAATTGTTGTCGATTGGTTGTCGCCGCTAATTTACTTGTGAATTTGGAATGTTGATGTGAACCATTGTCATCCTTAAATTTCTGACTTTGGAATTCGAGACCCGATTCGGACCTTGACTTGTTAAACTTGTTTGAAATCCCTTAAATTGTGAAAATGATCGAATCTGAATTTTTGTGTTATTGTCTATTGATGCAATGACTTTGAATGTCTGAAATTGATTAGTGCGGTTGCGTCCAATTTTAACCGGCCTTGCATCTTAAATTTCTGTTACGGCTTGAGTGCCTTGAATCGGTTGAAACTTGTGCTAATTTAAAGTTGCTTCTTTTTGTTGATTTCTTGTTTGCTTCTAAACCAGTGACATGAATTGTTCATGCTATGTCTACAATAAATGAGCATAATGATTAATGTTTCTGTTGGTGCTGATTGATCCGAGCTTGGCTCTAAATCCTTGATAAATGTATGAACTAGCAATTAAACACCTCATTACACTTGATTTGTTGTTATATAAGAGTTGAATTCTTTGATACCTTGCTCTAAATTGCATCTTTACACCTACCTGCACACTGGTATCAGTTAATACCAACATTTCTGGTATACTGGTATGCGGTTCTGAGTTTACAAGGTCAATTCTGTAATTTTTCAGCATTCTGCACAGTTCTGTGTTATTTTGCAACATCCCAGGGTCTTATTTGTAAAATTCCAGTGTTTTGTACAGCTCTGAGTGGATTCTGGTAAATAACAGGGTTGTAATGCAAAATTTTGGGACTGACAGGGTTCAGGGACCAAACTGTGACATGAAATAAAACTTGTTTAAAAAACAGTCCCTGAAGAGGGACCTCTTTGTGACAGGATGTAAAATTTGTATGATAAGCCTTTTCTAAAAGAAACAATGCACTGTACAAACCTGCAATAGGAAAAGATTTATTAAAAGAAAACTACGAATCTTAAATGCTTTATACAAGAAGTCTAGAAGAGACTGATCCAAAGAGTTGTGTAGTTTTGGAGCAAAATGCTTCAAAATCTATCATGGATTGATCACAAAAAAAAGTTAGCAATGTCTGAAATTAGTAAACCAGGGTGGGGTGCAATAACTCAAGCTGGAACACCCACATGTACCACTACTGAACACAAATTAAAACAGCTAAGACCAGACAAAAAAGCATTATTTTGTCTCAATAGGTCTTATAAAAGCATGTAGTGTCCTACTGTTAATATAAATGTAGCATCCAGAAGAAACTTCAAATTTCCATTTGCAACTTATATTATGTTACCGTATTTAACTATGTTCTTATCATTTTTTGGTTCACTGTTTGCATATTCAATTGTTAATTATTTAATAGACACTTTCCAAACTTTTTAATAACCATCCACCTCTTGTAAGTGCTTGAGACCGGCTACAATTTAGATATAGGCGGAGTTAAAATTTGAAATGTGTTAGTATCTCTAAAATTTAAATTTAAAAATAAGTTGTATAGAGAAATTAATAAATTGTAAACACGGAGTGATATGTACCTACATGAATAAACCACATTAGCAGTTATTTGTAGCTCGTACATGGTATTTATGTTATTACTTTCTGAGCAATTTGATCCCCTACTCCTCTGGATTCCACACATATGCAACAACAATTAATTAATGCGTCACTTGTCAGTGGGGTCAATGTTTGTCAGTTTGTGTATGCAAGAGTCAATGGTAAGAAGTTATACAGAGATCAACTATTGCAAATGAGATTCTAATCAATTGCAAGAGCCACTGAGAGAATTCACAAGATGGAAAAACATAGAGCAGGAAACAAGCAAAGAGTAGGCAAAATATTGTCAGAGAGTGGTCTAAAAACTGATAGCTAACCTATATTAGCAGAGGGTCAATCAAGATGCAGTTGAGTTTGTGATGGTTTACTTGGCACGGTTAGTGTTTAGTGTTTACTGTTTAGAATGTAAATTGGCATGCATTAATTCAACACAAGCATGGTATAAGGAGGAGTCCTATTTTTGATTCAGGTGGTACTAGCTTGGATGCTGGTAGAATAGATACTAGCTAGTTTTTGGTTGTTGTTACCATAAAATTGAGTTGGACACCAGTAAATTAAGACTCACAGGAAGGAAGGAAGGAAGGTGCCTGATTGTAACTTGTATAGTCTTTCAGCTACCCTTGAAAAAAATTATTCTTCTTCTTCTTCTTATGGCATTTTATTGAAACTAATTTGATGAATTAAATTGAACTTGCAGAAGAAACAAGGGGAGAAGTTTGATCCGTTATTGCATAGCAACAACACACAAAGGAGTGTTGCATCATAATGGATCATACCAGTCCCCTTGTTTCTTCTCAGAGTTTGCAATCAATCGCGAGATGAGAATGAGAGGCTGGGATCGCCTGCCGCTGTGGCGCTGATATTAGAGTTGGGGCTGGGGAAGAAATCGCGTGAGAGATGGGGAGCGCCGGGTTTCGCATTCCTAATTCAATTGCTCTTTTTCATGCTGGGCTTTGGGCCTACTCAAATCCAAATTCTACAAGATAATCTTACATTCATGCTACCAATATAGTTCCCGAGATAAGAGTACTTCAAAAGGATCAACAACAAAAATATATATATACACACTTGCACACGCAAAAAAAAAAATTATATTAAGGAGTACTATACAGAGTCGCAAAATTTTTGAAAAAAAAAAACATTGCTGATTGTTTGATATATTTTAGATAGTATACAAGGAATAAAAAATTATAACTAAATTGAACGACGAAGATTAATTTCGTTGCTTCTGTCAGGGCTAGAGACACTAAAAATATATGGAAGTCAATGGACACATTTTTTTTTCTAAATTTTTGTGTTTACAAATAATTTTTTATATTGTTTAATGTAAAATACAATAATAGTGTAAGATTGATTTTCATTGGCAACATAAAATTTTTATATGATTAACTCCACGTACTGTTTGAAGGCACGGCTCTTTCCCAGACATTAGTCAATGGCATCCGACAGCCTAATGCAATTCAGATCCTCCCCGGTACCGTAATAGGAAATCTTTTACAATTACTAGATCTTGACCGTTCTTTTTAAATTGGCACGAATCTCAAAGCCCAATAATACTGCCCCTGCGCTAGCCCGAATCTCAAAGCGGCTGGGAATTAATCTCAAACTATAAAGTGAAGGGAATCTTTTACAATATTACTAACCCAACTTCCCTACTCTTTTACTCTTTGACTACGTTGCTTGCCTCCCATAGCCCACTCTGTTTACATTCCCTAGAGCTATGGTACTGTTTCTAGATGACTTTCTTAGTGTGTTGTTGATGGAGTACTTTGTCGATGATTCATAAGATAATATCTAATATTAATTATGGGCGTTCGTGTCCGACCCGAGAATATTTTGTTTTTGATTCATAATCATGATTAACTATTAAATATGTATGTGGTTGTTTTGGGGCATTCGTACTTGTTCCAGCCTAATGCTCCAAAGTTCAGGTCTTTTGTGAATTTCCGCAGGGCATTATATTGTTTTAATCACTACTACAGAAATGGTCATTGTACACTGCACATTGTATACGGATTTGACAATTTTATATAAAAAACCGTGTGATATTGTAATTTTTTGGAAGCCCGAAATATCTGTGGGATATATTACACGGATAGTTATTAAAGAATCAGTGTAGAAAGCCTTGAGAGAGCTACACGGACGTTTATCAGGAATTGTAAACGGATTATTGTTTAATTAATAGTGTAGATAGCCATGAGAGAGCTACACGGGTATTTATGGTGAGAACCGTGTAGAAATATGCAAAATGCACATTGATGTTTGTTTAAATAACAGTGTAGAAATCTTTGACAGAGCTACACGGCTGTTTACATAATAATCCGTGGAGAAAGGTTATTGTAGGGTTTTGATTATCGATAAAGGCCTTCTCCTTCCAGCGCCGTTTTGATCAATTAAAACTCTCTCTCTCTGTATACGAATTGGTCTGATTTATGCGCACAAGGAGGCCGGATCTGAGATCTTTGAAGTTAATTTGTATTTCTCCTCTCTATCTTGCTAAGGTTAGTCGTGTATATATTTCTCTTTTCTTCCTCTAATTTTCTGTTACTTATTATTGCTTATTTAAGGTCAATTAGTAATTAATGCATGCATGCCTGATTTGTTGAGATAATGTAAATAATTAGTATATTAAATAGAGTGATGCATGTATAATTGTGCTTGTCTCTAATAATAGAGTAATGCATGTATAATCAACTAATGCATGTATAACATAGTGATGCATGTATAATTGTTATTTTAGTGATTATTTTACTAATGCATGAATAATTGTGATTGTTTCTAATAATGTTGTTTTTTGTAGAACCATGTCACATTCAGGTGAGCAACGATGGCTCTTCGTTTTTGGTGCCTGTAGCCAGAGTTTACAGAGGGTAATATGAAGATATACATGTTTTAATAAAGAAAGAGTTGAGTAAAAAGTTGGATGAAGGACCTTTAAAAAAAAGGAAGAGGTGGGATGAAGGACCTTCAGAGCTGGATGAAGAGCCGAATGAAGAGTCGGACATAACCTCTGAGTTACACCAGCTTCAACTAACAAGGAAGATTCTGACATGAGTTACATACATACATAGAACCGACCTTCTTCAGTCTGACAAGATTGTTTCCGACTCTTCATTCGATTCTTCATCCGGCTCTGAAGGTCCTTCATCCACCTCTTCTCTTTTTTTTTAAGGTCCTTCATCCAACTTTTTACTCGACTCTTTCTTTATTAAAATGTATCTTCATATTACCCTCTGTAAACCCTAGCTACTGGCACCAAATGTAAAATTTAAGTTTATATTTGAAATCATTATGGGATCGAGGCTCAGGAAGAAGGATATGTCTACCCAGTATGGATTTGTATAATATGCTCAATATGGAATTTGTATAATGTTTCAATTTAAATTTTGTAATACTCAATATGGATTTGTATAATTTAGTGTACATGAATTTTTAGTTTACCCTTATTAATTGACCGGTTTGTATGCCATCCACCGATTTTGTGTTTCAAATATAAAACATGTTCTTGTAATTAAATAAAATATAGAGAATTTAGTAATTTTTTGTACTGTAATTGTAAATAAGGAGATGAATTTATGAATTTTGTAATTGCTGAACATGAATTTGTAATGCTAAATATGAATTTTGTAATGCTAAGTATAATTTTGTACTGTAATTGAAAAACTGGATGTCAAATTATCTGAAAAACTGAGGGTAAACTCAATATTGAATTTTGTAACAAACTGGCTAGCTTAACTGGAGGCTAGCCCAGAAAAAAAATTTAACAAAAAATTTATAGGATAACATACACGGATATTTAACTAAAAACCGTGTACAATAGTTATTGTACACGGATGTTTGTTGAATATCCGTGTCAAATAGCTACACGAATTTTTTTATAAATCCTAGAAAAGACTAGCATTATACACGGTTCTTAAGTACAAAAAGCCGTGTATGATTTGTTAGAGAGCTACACGGATTTCTTAACGAAAGATCCGTGTAGAAAGTAAATGTATACGGTTGTTTGTTGAAAAACCGTGTAGAACCGCATTCTCTTATCTTAAATAACACGGATTTTTTTATAAATTCCTAGAAAAGGCTAGCATTATACACACGGTTCTTAAATACAAATAGCCGTGTATGATTTGTGAGAGAGCTTCACAGATTTCTTAACGTAAGATCCGTGTAGAAAAGTCTTTGTAGGGTTTTGGTATAAAAGGCCTTCTCCTTCCTGCGCCGTTTTTTTTATCAAGTAATTAAGACTGTCTCTCTCTCTCTGTACGTATTGAATGCACTGATCTGATTTCTGCAAAGGCCAGCAGCTGGTATTATCTGAGATCTTTGAAGTTTGTATTTTCTCCTCTCTATCTTTCTAAGGTTAGTGTATATATATAAATATTTTCCTTCTCTTCCTCTAATTTTATGTTACTTATTTTTACTTATTTAGATCATGTGTAATTAGTGTATTATTGTCCATTAACAGACCTACTGATGCTTTTAGGTCCTTGCCCGTTCAAAATTAATCCAATAGGGATTAATTTTGGGTAGTCCCCGTTTTGGGACTGCTCTTTGAATATTTGGTCTCATTTAGGATGTGAACACATATTAGTGGGATTTAATTAGTAATTGAGGAAAGTTCGATGGTATTTTCCCTTAATGCTCCTACGAGTATGTGGTTTTTACGCATACTTGGGGAGTTAAGGGGAAATGCTGTCGAATTTTTCTCAAATACTAATAAATCTCGCTAATATGTGTTCACATATGGGACCTAATATTCAAAGAGTGGGCTAGGATTGTAAACCGGCCCTTTGTAAGCCTAGAATTTGGTACCAATTTACATGTTGACCATGATTAATTGAAATCATTTTTTTAATTTAATTTACAGATGGATCGAAGTTGGATGTATGAATTGCGACGTGATAGTGAAGAATTTTTGGGTCGCGTTGATGAGTTCATAAAATTCGCTGAGAGGTATAGAGTGAAGATGAAGGAAGCCGACATTTTGTGTCCTTGTAGAGATTGTAAATTTTTTTTAAGATTTAGGGACTCCGAAGAAATTAGAGCTCATTTGATTTGTCGTGGATTTAAGAAAAGATATACATGTTGGTTCATGCATGGTGAGGAATTTGGGGAAAGTAGTTGTACCAATAAGAATTATAACCGTTGTGAAAATAGCGATGAGAATATAGAAATTTTGGATAATTTTGAACTGGATTTCAGCGATGATGATGTGAATGTCGAAAATTTTGATAATGTTGAAATTAATCGCAACGACGATGATGAGCTGGAGACGGATATCGATGAAAATGTAGTTCACGAGTGTATTGATAATCTGGAGGACATGTTACATGATGTGGAAGATGAATTTAGTGATAAAAATTATGATAAATTTCACTATTTGTCTAATGAATCTAAAAAGCCATTGTATCCCGGGTGTACCAAATTTACGAAACTGTCAGCTGTGTTGAAATTATTTAACTTGAAAGCAGACAATGGTTGGAGCGATAAGAGTTTCACGTCCTTATTAAAGCTTTTAGGAGAAATGCTCCCAGATAACAACGAGTTACCCCGTACAATATATCAGGCGAAGAAGTTGATATGTCCAGTGGGTTTGAAGATCGAAAGAATACATGCATGCCCGAATGACTGTGTATTGTATCGTAATGAGTACGAGGCCATGCATGTTTGTCCTAAGTGCGGTGTTTCTCGGTATAAACGTAAGGACAAGGGCACTACTGATTGTGACGACGGCAAAAAGGGCCGGTCTCCGGCTAAGGTGTTGTGGTATTTGCCGATAATACCGAGATTCAAACAGTTATTTGCAAATTCCAAAGATGCGAAGTTATTGCGTTGGCATGAAGAAGGGCGCAAAAACGGCTAAGGTGTTGTGGTATTTTCGAATTCCGTTGTGAAACTGTTCAAATTAAATAAAACTTAAATAAATATTCTGATTTTTATACCTTTTATATACGGACTTTTAATAATACGTCTGTGTATAAAGGGTAACAGACACGGATGTTAAATTAAAGTCCGTGTAGAAAGGGTAACAGACATGACACGGTTGTTAAGTTAATATCCGTGTAGCGCTCCTTCATTCTACACGGTTGTTAAGTTAATATCCGTGTAGAAAGAGGGTTACCATATAATAAATGACTTGGCACGCGCCACTTCGAGTCCTTTGCCCTATTTCACCTATCTATTTCTCGAAGGCCGAGTACCCTCATTGCGATTTCTCCAAATGCTCAACCTTCCTCTCCAACTCAGATTGAAGAACTTCTCCCAGGAGGCTACATGTGCCTTTTCTGCCTTCAGAGGAGGGAGAAATCTGAGTTGGGAGAGGAAGGTCGAGTATTTGGAGAAAATCGCTTGCTGTGGAGTTGTATTTCTAAAAAGAAAATGATCGCTATGAAGGTTATGGTACAGGAATCTGATCAATGCTCAATTTTATGGTTTCAAATATGTGGATGCAAGTTGCAAAAGCAAAGAGGCAACAAAATTGAAGGTGAGAAAAGGATGAGACAAGCCCGAAGGGGAAAAGGTACAAGGTAATCACACACGGATATTAAACTAAAGTCCGTGTACATAGGGTTTAGGATTTAG